>MQRK01224041.1:1085-11637 GCA_001938485.1 Girardia tigrina | reverse complement strand
TATATATATATATATATATATATATATATATCCTTTACAGAGATTAAAAGTTTTTTTCTGGTCGACGACCAAATAAATTTGCTTTCCGAAGACGACGTTTTGTAGTATCAACACCACACTTAACATTATAGTCCTTTCCATTATTTCATTTCATTTAACAGCATTCTTTCGAGGGTTCGATTTCGATAATCATGTTAGAATTCTATCATTTTTGGTGATGTTACTCTCGGCCTTCCACTGCGTGACTTGTTGTCTATGGTGTGACGCTGATTGTATCTCTTGACAAGACTACCGACTGCACACTTGCGAACATTATAAAGCGATGCAATTTCTCTGTAAGATTTTTTTTCCTTATAAGATAAGCACCAACAATCAATTTCTTGATATTTTCTAATATTTCCCGGCCTGAGGTCATCCTAAATACTACTTTATTTGATTAATACTTAAAATTAATGCTTAAATTAATATTTATATTAATACAAAAATTTAATTAGCATTTACTTTATTTAAACAATGAATTTTATGAATTGTCCACGGATTTTTGCATGGGTTAAAAATTGAAAATCGAATGTTCGTCATGAAAAATATTAAAATTATTAAAAGAAATTTATTTAGCGTAAAATCTTATTAAAATTACCCATCTGGTCTAAATTTAAGCTTGCCACCTTATAAACTTATTGCTTAATTGGGAATATTGTGATTTTTTTACTGTCCACAGACTTTTGCACGCTAATATATATATATATATATATATATATATATATATATATCTTGTCTAATTATACATATCTATTTTTATTAATAAAAGCCATTATTCAACCATGACTGATTTAATTAAAACAATTTAATAATAACTTAATAATTATTATAAATATCTTTAAACATTTAACAATAAGTTTATTCAATATACGTCAAAACAAATTCAATCAAATACAATAGCAAAAATAAGGACCTTATGATTTATTAATTCAGTTCATTCAAACAAATTATTGTTACTACCTCAATGTTATTATTCATTACGAGACAAATTCTATGTCCCAAATGAATTTATTATTTTATATACAATCTGAATTATTATATATAAACGATTGATGAGAGGTCACAAAACCGTTTGTATCAATATTATATTATTTTTATATTCTGAAATTTATAGATGAATCATTTTAACAAACGTTTGAGAGAAGTTTTATTTTGTTAGTTAGAAATTGTCGGTTTCATATTTCCTTAATTAAATTTGCAGTTTAAATGGTTTTTCAATTGACTTAAAGGAAAATGCTGCTTGGAATATTTGCAGTGTTAAAAAATTATTAATATTAAAGAAAGAAATTTTCATCTTTTAATTATTTATCAGTGATAGTAAAAAAAAGCTTTCGTCTTGCGAAGTCAATAATAAAATTATGTGTTCATTAAAAAATATTCATTAGATTTCACAAGGGAATCATTATTTAAAGCTTTTCATCGATAAAAAAGTATAATTATTCTATTTTATATTTTTCAATATTAATATTTTTTTATTATTTCTTTTCTTTTTACAAGAAATTTTAAATTTTGATTTTATAGTAATTTTTATCATTTTATTAGACATAATTATTTTTCAATTTCCGTTGAAATTTTAATTTCACAAATGTTTATTTTTTTAAAAAAATATTATTTTCTGTGATAATATTTTTTTGTATTTTGAAAAAACAGAAATATAATATTATTTTTCTTGAAAATTAATTAGATAATTATAAATTACAATTAATGAAACGTGATTTACTATATGACGTTTAATGAGATCACATAAATTAAATAATAATATTAAAAAAAATTAATAATATTTAATTTGTAAAATAATATTATTATTTTCAAATCATTTATTTTTCTTTTTATATTATATGAATTTATTAACCAAAAAATCTAATGATGAAAATTAAATCAATTAATTATTGAAATAAAAATTATTAAATAATTAAAATTCATGAAATTTTTGAAAACTTCAAAGAAAATGAAAAAAGAAAAACACCAAAAATATAATTAATCTAATTTTGTAGTAAATTGATCAACAACATTGGTGACAAATTGAAGTAAACAACATAAATCATTATTATAGAGGCGGTCAAATTCGGCAAAAAATGTTCAAGGATCGGTAAAATAACTCAATTAGATCTCAAATATGGAATATGGTCTCAAATATGGAATAAATAATCCCATTTTTAAATTTAAAAAAATATTAAAAGAATCGTTTTTCAAGTCAATATGGATGATTTTGATTACACCATGAAACAAGCTCTGACAATAAAATGGGGTCGATGGGAATTTATTCAAGGAAAGCTGAGTACGAATATATTTATATATAATATTTGTCTAAAAAGTGTGTTTGTTTGTTTGTCGGTCACGCTTTTCAGTGTGAAATTGCGGACGAACAGGTGTGAATCCATTTAAGGAAACCATTTTGGAAAACCCGCATCTATACCATTCTGTCGGTGTATCACCTTGTCAAAAGACGCCCGGAAGGCGATGAAATCGATTGAAAACCGTACAAGTCGTTAAATGGCTAAATTAACACCGATTTCGAATAATGACGATTTAGATGATTCCTACACGGAATTTCGTGTAAATTTTTATGAAAATACTAATAAAATACTAATTTATTTGATAAATGATGATTTCTATAACTTATTTATTAATTATATTTCTAAATATCAATTTAGGTTAAATTTGTAAAATTTCGTTATCATCTGATTCACGGTTTGTCGGTCAAGCTCAAATTTTTCTATTATCATACATGTATATATGCTGATAAAGGAGCCGTCCTTAAAAGACGTCACGCAGGAGGGGGAGGGGAGCAGAATTTTGTGACGAAGTGTGATGTGGGAGAGGGTGGTTGAAAATCTACTAAAATTGCGTGACGTCATTTATGGACAGTCCCAAAATGCGAAATAGTTGAGGAACAGTGTAAAGTGGAGATAACTCAGCAAAGTCCGCATCAAGACGGTTCTGTCTGTACATCGCCTTTGCCGAAAGGCTTCGAGAGCCGATTTAACTGACTGATTGTTAAATCAACACAGAATTCGAAACAAAAATAATAAATTAAAATAATTACGATGTAAAAATAAAAACAGAAACTTTCAAAGTCAAAAATTCAGCTCCCCCGTCATATATGACGGGTCTTTTTCTAGTATTATATAAAACACAAGATATAATACACCTCGAGTTCTAAAATAATACGTGACATAATTTAATAATGATTTTTAATCTATTTATATAGTGTGAAGACTCTGAGGGGTTGGTTGGCTGCAAATTGGCTTCGCCGTGAGTCCGTTTACTTAATATTATAATTAAATTTGCTAAAACAATTCAAACTATTCTGTTTCTCATTTAGACGTTGAAAATTTAGTATTATATTAAATACAAACTGCACAAAATATTTTTGAGAAACCATCGGGTAACCTCACTGAAAATTCCTAAAATATTGACTGGTATATTTCTAGAGATCATAAATTCAAAAAGGTACTCTTTTCAAGTAGTGGAAGTATTTCAGTAAATGGCGTGAAGACTGCAAGACTAGGACGATCTTCGAAAATATCGGATATGTGCAGCCGCTGGGACCAACTGTGAATGCTCATATATATAAATTGATGTTCTCAAGTTGTTGAAAGATCGTGTGCGATAACTTTTTTGTGAAAGTGATGGATGGCTTCTGCATCGCTTCTGTAGTAAGTTTCCGAGACATTTTGGCAAGCAACTCCGTCACACATAATCCTATGGACACAAAATGTTCATGTGAGGCCGCCACTTGAATAAATTGATACAATAACATATGAAACGACGAGACAACTGAAAAGATTGATTTCTGATTAATTCCATGGATTTTTTGAACAATACAAACGGAAATGGGCAAGTGCATATATAAAAATTGAAATAGTTTATTATATAAAAAGTGATCTTAGGATCAAATAATTTATGCTGTAAAACCACCTTTTGATTATATTATAAAAAGAATGAGTAATTATTAACAAAATTATATTTAATTAACAAAAATTTAAGGGACGGAAAAAAACGAAGATAGTCGTTGAATCACAAGAAAAAGGAATTTGAAGGAAGGATAAATAATAATATGTTACTTTTTTGAGTGAAATTTTGATAGAATGTCAACAATGTAGAACGTGAAATTGAATAATGCAGTTCTGATTCCTTTGGTTGTTCGTTAAATTGAGGTCGTAATGGAAGTATTTGAAGATATATATAGATGTATGAATGGAAGAGATTGTTCACAGATTCTAAATTAGTTCGTTCGATTCGTACGTTGAGGATATTATCTTCTTTGAGGAAATAAAATTGTCAGGTTAATATTTTTAATTATTATTTTTTTAATTTTAAATTTTTATTGATTTATATATTTTTTAATATATTTATAATTATTTAATAAATAAGAATTATTATTATATATTTAATTTTATTTTTATAAGGTTGCCTTGGGTCAATGGCTAAAGAATTCGTTCTTAAAATCCACAAATAATATTTTAAATTTAAAAATTATATCTCAATCATTTAAAGTTGAGAATATGTTTTACAATAAATCACATACTCCTTTAGGATTGTGTTCGGACATTGTTTATCAATACACATGTAGTGGGTGCGATGCCACATGCCTTGGAGAGACTGCCCGTCATGTCTGCAAACGAGTCCAAGAACACAGTCAAAGAGGGGGAAAGAGTAATATTGCTGCATAAAAAACGTGTAACTGTAGTATGAGTATAAATTATTTTAAAATTTTATACAAGCCTTTCAAAATTATTGTGAAGCATTGTTTATATGATCATGTAATCCAAAAATCAATGTTCAAACAGCTTTCTCAACTAATTCATTAAGAGTTTTCGATTAGACTTATGCAAGTGATTATATAATTGTTTTTTTTCTTATATAAAATCAATAAAAAAACTTAATCAGTGATCTGATGATGACGGTGAAACCGTCGAAATATATTATCCAAAATTATATTTTTAAATGGCGTTATTTTATTTTTAATAAAAAAATGTCATCTTTTTTTTTAAGTTTTTTTAAAGTAATTCATATACATATACCTCTACAGTTTCAAAGGACAAAAATTTACACTAAATTGATTTTTAAAAAATTGAGTATTTGGACGTTATTAATAATAATTTATTATTAAATGATCATAAAAATGTAAAATATTTTACTAGTTAAATTTCACATTAATCCCAAAACATTTAATTTACTTAAAAAAAGTAAACAAGAAATTAATTACAAAAAAATAATAAGAAAAAACAATTCACCTTCCAAAAAAAATTATTTTTTTAATTAAAATAAAATTTGTTTTACTAAATATAAAAAACTGAATGTTTTTTTAATCGAGAAATTATTTATTTTTTATATATTATTTAATTGATTGAATTTTTAGAATTTACTGGGAATTTTATTCAATTTATTTTATTAAAAAAATATTTTTTTTGTTTTTTTGTTTTAATGATTGCATATTTATTATTATGAGAACTTAGTCGATCATCGTTGGTGACACGGTGTAAGAGAATAATTATCAAATATTCATTTCCCAATGAGGTATATACGGAGTGTATTTTCAATAATTCATATTAAATAGAGACTCGTGTTTATGAGAATTACTAGTTTGCTTGAATTAATAATGATTAACTGGGTTTACTGTGTTGAATAAACAGTCTCTGACAGCTGGATAACTGTAAAAACATAATCAAGTAACATTGAATCCATTAATGTGGGATATCAGACATTTACCGACATCTATTTTCCAAGCCTCATTGTTCTTTGAGCCAATACGTGTTTCAGACTTTTCCCGAATTGTATACGGATTGTTATCGTGATCAAATACATAATAGATATAAATGGGTACTTACTAAATTAAAGTAATTAAACTTATATCAATAAATTTTATCTTCCATTAAAAGCCTTGTAGTCATTATTGCTTAACAATGACTTTGTCTTGTATTGTTTTGGAACGCTTAATCTATTATTATTATTAGTATGATTATAATAAAAAATATTTTTATTTAATATATCGATACCAAATAAACTAAAAACAAGTTACCTGACAACGGTCTTATAACAAATGATTTCAGTAGGGAAATTAAGGAAATATATTAAGGAAGTTAATCTTGAAATAAACACTAACTGGCATATAAATAAACATTTAAATATAAATATTTTATGTTGCTTACTATTTTTATAGTATTATAATACACATAATTATATATTTAAACCAATAAATATTACCCATATTCCCTCTGAAATTCCGCAGCAAATGCTGAGAAGTTGACGAAACTTCAAAAGAACAGGATTAGTGACTTGCTAAGAAAGATTTCTGAAGGTATAAGAAATAGGTTATGAATTGTCAAAAGAGGAAGAAGAGAAAAACGATAAAAAACTGGTAATTTAAGTCAGTTGTTCCCAACCAGGGGTACGGTAAAGCATTTCGAACGTGTAAAATGTTTGTCTTAATTCTGAATGAAAACTGTCATGCTATGTAAAATAATCAGATTTATTATATAACGATTATTTGATGTTCTAATTGAAGGAAGTGTAAGGGAGACCTATAACAACTGAGCAATGAATCGTTGTTCTTTAGTTTATATACTTCAGTGAACTTCCTGAAAATAGTAAATTCAAGACGAAGAAACAAAATTATAAAAGTACCAGCACTTAGAAAAAACTTCAGAATTATTTGATTGAAATGAGGGAGGTCATGATTGATGATAAGCCTCAGTGAGAAATAGTAATGTTAAAATTGATGATAGATTAGGATCTTATCGGACAAAATGAAACTGCATTCGAAAAACAAAAGTGGTTAAATCTTGCTTTAATAAATGATGAAAGTATACAACTAGTAAATTCTTCTTGTTTCTTGAATCTTTGACTTTAGAATTAGTGAGGATTTTGGTTCTTTTACTTTATTGATTTTTTATCGCAGTAGATAGAAGATCGAACTTTTGGTTTTTTTTTAATTTCAAGACAATATACCTTTTTGTATTATTGTTTTTATTGATTTGTATATACTTTATTTGAATATTAATAGATGTCATATAAAGGTTTTTAATATATTATTATAAAAAAATATATAAATTAGTCCACTACAAAAACTATTTTTCAACTTACACGCTAATAAAAGAAATTTTTTCAAAACTCATTTTCGAAATCTTATAAACTCACTTTATAATAATAATAATCATTGATAACAGAGTGGGTGGCGCAGTGGTGTGACTGCGGTGGATTGCTGACGGTGGCGACTCTATTGGCAGAGGGGAAGAACAAAATAATATCTCACCAGGAAAGAGAGGAAATAAAATAGTCATTTTTTTGATTTTTAAGGTCATTAAAGTCCGTGCCCTAATAATAATAAATGATTTTTATTAATAATTTTTCTTTCAAATAAACTCTTCCAACTGAGTTATTACTTGTAACTTCGTTCTTATTCTTCTTCATAAATTTTTAAAGTTTGTATGAGTCTTGGATCTGAAATGATTATAATTAAGTTATGAACCAAGATAGAGGTACTGAAATAACAAATATATTTTCTTTGGACTGCTCTACCTTTTAGCTTCATGATCACATTATTTTCTTTGCCTTTTTACCGTGATTAAAGCACGAAAAGAAGCTGTCCCCTTCATTTATCTTATTTTTTTTAGTAAAAGGAGATTTCAAAATACAAGAAAAAGAGAAAAATAATTCTAAAATGTTTTTTTATAGTTTTCCAATATATAAAATAATTGATGATTGCATATTTTTTATATAATAATATAATTTATGATTTAATATGCAAAATAACTTATTATTTATTAATATAACTATTATTTGTTTACAACTGCCGACAATACATTCTCAGACATTTGGACAATAATATTAACTATTATTATTATGTTATTATTAATAATATAGTTCCTAATGTATGCTTGTCTATATGAGAGTATTAATATTACTTTGATAATAAATAAGTAATTTTAAGATTATTAGAAAGAAAGGAAATATGATAATAAAATATAATAGAATTACGTTGAATATTTCTAAAAATATTTTTTTAATCAAATTATATGTATTTTTATGCAATTTTATATATTTTTATTATATTTTCAGTTTTTGAGCTTATCTTTGGGTAAAAGTTGTGATCAGGAAATCATGAAATTGTAATGAGTAGTTTAATACTAAAGACATTTTTATTTTTTGTTTAGTAATACTTTGTTGATTTTATTTAAAAAAATATTATTAATCAAATTTTAATCAAATTTTAAATAAATCTTACTAATATATATTCACTTTAAGTATTGTTTTATAAATACACAAGAACTTCAATTAATCAACTTCAAACTTTCACAAAACCAATAGATCAAATGTATCCGTTATACTTGTGACAGGATTTTTAAAAATAATAGTTAAATTACTATTTTAAAAATATATAAAAACATTGTCTTAAAAGCTCTGGAAATTATACATTATTTTCGAATAAATTAACTTCAAAATATATTCCAGAAAAAGTCGAATGGTGTCATTAGTTAAACAATTATTTAATTTAATTATATATTTTATATTTAACGTTTTCTGAAATAGTACAAAACTTTAAGCTGCCGAGATAGTTACCCTAAAAAGACCCCCAATTAGTTCATGTGTCTTCTACATAACTTTGAAAATTCTCGTGAAAGAATATTAAAACGTTCCTTTTCTTCTTGTAAGGAATAATTGAAAACTCTGCGTACATCCATAAAGTTCAATCACTTTCATGCTTAAACGATTTCGTACTAAACATCTTTCCAAAATATGTGTTTACTGCACAATGATCTTTTATATTTTCAGTTGTACAAATGGTGAAATAAAAAGATAATACATCACATAAAATAATTTAAAACAATGTAAAAACAATAATACATAATCATCTATATAGAAATAAAAACAGACTAACGTAAGAGTGAGTTAGTTACAAATACAATTTTTTAACTCCGAGAAAATTGTTCATGGAACTACGAGAAAACAAAATGATAAAACATAAGAATTCTTAGTATCCCTCAAGAGTGATGAGAGATGGTTGATGTTGTAGCGACTTTTTAATTTGAAAGTCAATAATAAAAGTGACTTTTCTTGTATCTCAAATGAAAGATGTAACAACCACAATAAAAGTTAAAATATGTAGTTTAAAAGACTTAGAAAAGATTATATTAATAGATTGAAATAAAGGAAGAATGTCTATGAAGGTTTAACTCACCAGTAAAAAAGTAAAAGTTCTATTAATATATATATATACTCAAAAGGCAACAATTTCCTGGACAGGATGCTGAAAATCAAAGCGTGACTAAAATAAAAAAGTGTTCCAAAACAAAACACCTGCAGAATTGAGTAATAATATCCCCAACAGTTATAAAACAATTTGATATGGCGTTTAACTACGTTCACATGTGTTGAAACTAAATTTTGCGTTTCGAAACTCTTATTCCTTGCAAAAGGTTTACAAAATCATAAGTGCAACTTTCAAACTTCGAATAGCTATAGAAATCACCCTATTATAAATAGAGTACTTTTTATACTTTTTGTGTATTGTTTCGGATATTGTTAATCAAGGCTTAAATTTTCGATTTTGTTGCTCAGTCGCCTGATCTAAAACTGATAAAGTAATTGTGAAATAAAAATTATTTTTCCAAAATATCTGGTTAACAGTGGTAGAATAATTCAAAGATTATAATGAATATATCATTAGGTATGAAGAAAACCCTGTTCTTCAAAGAAATAAACTAGTTTACGATCAGTCTACACAGATTGTCATCATAACTTTATCTTCCTTATTGCTCTCTTGGCTGACATCTCTAATACATTTTCAATCATTCTGATACTCAATTCTTAAAAATAATTGAGAAATGATTTCCTTAAGCAATCATTCAGAAAAATTCAATATTTGATATCTGGTCAGTATTACCACTTGTTCAAAGAGAAATAATTTTGTAAATTTGAGGGCTTTCTACACTTTACATTTGTTTCAGAAGGTCATTTAAAAAATTCTAATATCTAATCTGAGCAGCTGCAAGAAAATCTAAGAATAATATAAATCTAGTAGATTGTCGACATTTAAGTCGTTCATCCTCTTTCTTAAATTCTTGCATTAAACCTTGCACCATTTAACTATTATTTGTGTAAGTAGGAATAGTTACGTAATAAATATTGATTGTTACGACCTGAAATAACTAAGAATACTTACGTAATAATTATTGTGTGATTACTGATGACATTGATTGTGTAAAGTCAGTTGTGATGATGCAATAAAATGGGTTACTTGTCTGATGTTGAATGTATGCTAAATGTATGTTGATAGTATATGTGTGTTTGAGAGGGTAAACCAATGAAAATGCTTTGAAAATATGAGTCATTATAACATCACTATTTTCCCCATTAAATAGTCCAGATTATGGATATTCTGTGATAATTAAAAAATCTTAGAATCGGAATTAGTCATTTTATTTTAAATGGATAACATGGCGACCATGCTAAATACATCGAACTACTACGAATTATCCCTCAACCCAAGAAATTTTCTATCGAGATG
>MQRK01224040.1:5267-15283 GCA_001938485.1 Girardia tigrina | reverse complement strand
TTGGATATTAGATATTTTAATTATTTGAAATATTTAATATTTGCTTTTTTGATAAATATTTTGTTTAAATATTATCAATTAAACATTGTTTTGAAAATAAACTTTTCGCGTGTTACATTCCGATTTAATTAATTTATCGACAGTTTCAAGAGTTAAAATCTTAAAAATTTTGGCCAAATTCAGAGGGTTTCCATTGATTTTTAAAAGATTGTTTCTAAAAGTGGCCAAGACGGGAAGTGTTGTGTACCATTACATTTTCCCAAACAAATAAAAATTTTTTAAATTATCTCACAAATATAAATTTTACAAAAATCAAAATAAAAAATGCACTATATATTTCGTGAGTACTGATCTATATTTTTTATTTTCATCTTTGTCATTACAGTAATTCAAAAATAATATTTGGTTGTTGTGTTACCATATGAAACTAAAATAATTTATTGTAATTTTTTCCAAATTAAATTTTCGATTTTGCTCTGCATATTTTATTTTTTTTATTGTTTATAGTAAAAATCTGTCTATTTAGTTAATATCGATTTTATTACAAAGGAAAATTATTCTTTTAATGTATTTGTTTTACTAAATAGAAATTCAAAATGCAAACCCGAAATTCGAAACAAAAATGAATATGGCAAAAGTTTTTGCCGCACGACAAAAGTTGATTTCTAAAAAACCAATTTTATCTCCTCTTTCGAAAGAGATCCTTCAACCGACTTTCAAATTCCATTTGAATCAATACAATCCGAATTTACCGCTCGAACAATGGTTGAACACAATACCCAATAATACGCATGTAAATATAGAACGACCCGGCGATCAAATTAATATCCAGGACCACTCAGGTGGAAATTCTGTTCGGGTTATTTAATTTGACCCGTCATTCAGAACCGAACTACAATAGAAATTTATACTGTAGTTTGATTACAAATTTAAAATCTAAGACTTTAATAATGTTTGCAATAAAAATAGGTCTTTAATTTGAAATACCGTGTTCTCCCTATTACAAGCCATGGCTTGTATTAAATTTTTGATAAAAAAAGTGATGGTGGTTATAATGAATTAGTGGCTTCTATTAATTTTTATTAAAAAATTAATAAAAATCTAAATAAAATTTCGCATATTAGAATTATAATATATCACTTTAACATATCAACAATAAGCATAATAAATACAATATCTTATAACTTCAACAAATAAGTCTAACGATAAATAACAAAATTTATTCTAAAATCACAGTTTGATCATGCAAGTCAACATACTCACCAAAGCTCTCCAATTCACGGGCTTTTTCTGTTTTTTTCCATAGTATTTTTAATTTTCTCACCATAAATTTAATGTTTATAAATTAAAGTTTCTGGTGACAATAAGTGATTATGTAAAAATTTGATCAAAAAAAACTTTTTAAGATCCCAAAATGGGGAAAACGGAAAATTCGGAATTCCCGTACAATATTAATTGCAAGTATAAATATAAATTATAAGTAGTTTATATTAATTTTTAATGTTATTTTTAAATTAAAATTTCTTAAATCTTAAATTTTTTAATTTTAAAAACTTTTTTGACAAAGTAGAGTTTTGTCTGCATAAAAATGGATATAAAAATTTTAATTTTGTGATTTACTAGTTCAAGCATCCAGACAACTTCCTCCGGGAAATATGCTTCAAAAACCAAGACGAGGCCAAAGATGTCTTCAACACTTTCATCGCATCCAGAACTCAGAAGTTCTACACTAGGGGCATTAATAAACTTATTTCTCTTTAGCAAAAATGTATTGATTCTGATGGTTTTTATTCCGATTAATAAAGTTTATTCTGTGCTGAGTAACATTTGTTTAAAGTTTAGGTTCAAAAACCTGCATTGCTTTTACAAAAACCTAATAAAAATATTGATTATGAAGCCTTCGAAAGTCTCTGTGGTGGCATTTGAAATTTAGCAACAATATTGTGAAAAATGTTTTAAATTTAGTATCTTGAAATTGTTATGTTCAATTTTGTATGTTGCGCTTATTACTTAGAAAAGTACCACTCCAACGCAGATGGAAAATTAGTATTTTGAATGTTCGTGAGGATTAATTGTTCCAGCATGATTTACATTTTAAATTACAACATAAGATATTGAAAATTTTATACTATTAAAATATCAAATTTTTAAATAATTGAATAATGTAAAAATTTTAATAAAGTATATAAGTTTCAACTGAATTTTAAATTGATTAAAGGAAATCATTCAATTATTTTTATTAGCTTGTGTGAAAAAAATTCAAAAAATCAATCAACAACAAAAAACAAAGAAGTTATATTTTGCCACATCGAATTTACTACTATTATTTAATAATGAATGATATTAACAGGTTGATGGGGTTGCTATGGGTTCTCCTTTAGCTCCAATTTTAGCTTCGATATATCTTTCAAAGATTGAAGAGAAAATAAGTCTAGATAATGATATTGAACCTAAAATTTTTAAACGTTATGTAGATGATATTTTTCTAATGTTTGATAATAAAGAACAAGTTGAACCTTTCTTAAATTAAGTGAATGCCCTATATTCAAATATAAAATTCACGTTAGAATATGAAAACGTTAATGTTTTAAAAATCTTAGATCTGCTGATAGAAAAAGCGAAAAAGGACCATTTTGAAACTGTGATCTAAAGAAAGAAAACTGATACAGGGTTATATACAACCAAACACAGTTTTTACCAACCCAAATATAAAAGAAATATGATAAAAGGTTTTATCTATAGACCTTGAACACTTTCGTCTACGTACGCTAAATGTAATGAAAGTATTGATAAGTTAATGATTTGCTTTATAAAAATGCATATTCCAAATCGATAGTTGTAAAATTAACTCATGAAACTGTCGATAAATTAATTAAATCGGAAAATGAAAATGAAACATCAAGCACAATAAATAATGACAAAAACGAAAATCAGATAAATAATAATTATGATAATATTGGTTTTGTTTTGACAGTTCCCTACTCTGATGGTTTCAGGAAATTTAAAAACTCTATTATGAAACATGATGAAAATAATTTATTAAATTTAAAAATGTATCTAGATCACGTAAGATAGGAAGTTTGTTCAGTAGTGAATCTATCACTCCAATTGTTTTATTTTCCAATTTAGTTTATCAATATAAAAGTAATACGTATGAATACATCGAAGAGACTTGTCGTCATATCTGTAAACGGATTCAAGAACATAATCGCAGGGAAAGTGATAGCAATATTGCTCAACATAAGAAGAACTGTTTGAATAGTAAATTTGATGTAAGTAATTTTAAGATTTTGTGTTCACAATTTGATAATTACTGGGAGAGGGTAATGTGTGAAGCATTGTTGATCAAATCTTTTGATCATAAAATCAATGTCCAAACACCATCCTCTTCAACTTTATTGAAAGTATTTTCATGATTTAAATTACATAATGATTACATAAACATTGCTTTGATATATAAACGGGAGTATATCATTGTTCATTTTAGTCTGATGATGACGGTTGATCCGTCCAAATTATTCACAATAAATTCTGACGAACGCTTTTTGTTTTATAAAAATAGTCTATCGTTATTTTAAATTAACATTTGTTTAAATAAATAAAGACATGGTGTATGAATTTTGAAAAGTGAAATAAATGTTATTCCTTCTTGTGCAATTCTGATTTGAGCTTTTAATGGATGATAATTCAAACTGCACTGTGCGGCAGCGGCCTCAATCGGTCAGATCACATGTGCTATCGCCTCACACAATGCGAAGATGCATGGTGGATCCCCACAACCTCATCGACTTTGCACTCGGGCCGCGTGTCGACGAACCGAGCGAACCATCCACCTTTTCGAGTTACATCGGCGTTCACAGAGACGGGGATGCGATCCGGTTAGCCGCATCGATCCTGGAGAGCGACCTTTACTCAGCAGTGAACCGATTGGTGTCAGTTGGGTCTAGTTTTTAAAAATAAAACTGTTTTTACTTTTATTGTTTTACGAGTTGAGGTGAATGAGAATATTTTCTTTGAGGAGTGCTTTTTCTAACATCCAAATAGAACAGATATCATTGACAAGACAAAATTTCATATTTATTTAGGTACATTAGTGTACATTGATCTAACTTTTATCACAATCTATTTGTTTCATGTCAGATATTTTGCTTATTAAATACCAAAAATATATTATATATTTTGTAAATTTCTTAATGAAGTATTTTCATAAAATAGTGACAATTAAAATAATCATTTATATTTTTAAAATTTTATCTCAACATTACTGAATTAATTAGAAAAGAATTATATCAATGAATTAAATTGTACTGGTCGCAGACGGTGATTAGCTCAATGTCTGCAGCCGTACAATCTCTCAATTTAATTTGGTTTTAATATTTCTGCAATTATTTTTTCAATATTTATTTAAAGGCGTTTTCGTAATAATTTTCAAGATTAAACAAAAAAAATAATTTTTCAACAATTTTTCAAACAAAAGTCGCATTACAAGAAAAGTAGAAACACATGCATATGAAGGGGCATCAATGAATATTTAATTATCCCAGCCTTAATGTCAATAATCATTCTAATTTATGTTACAATTCTAAATTATGTTACAATTTTCATTGAAATTAACTTCATCTTTTTATTTATTGAAATAATAATCATTTAAAATGAATAACTGGTACAGCATTTCAATAAACTTTACTTTTACATTAAATATTTCATACAAACATTTATAATTTCAGATATACCTTATATCCCCTTCTCTTTAAATGGTTTCAACCATTCTTCATTTCTTATCTATGTTTTACAGTCTTCAAACTGAAGTTCATAACTTCTGTGATGCAACTTTTTTGTAATTATAGCCGGACCAATGTATCGATTTGCACTTTTATTCATTGTTTCTGATTTTATTAGCACATTTTCTCCAATATCGAAATGTCCTATTGTTGGATATCTTTCACCTATATTCTTATCTTTGTCTTTGATGTTTTTATGGTTACTTTCTTTGCATCGTGACTAACAGTATTATGATTTATCCACCAATGTTTGATCTTCCTTCCAAAAATGATTTCAGCTGGTGAAACTCCTGTGGTATTCTGAATAGTGCAATTTAACAAAAACTCTACTTCAGGCAATAATTCAACCCAATCTCTATGTGCACTGTCTTGCAATCGAATATGCAGTGCGTCTCTAACAGTTCTAAATTGCTGTTCGGGATTCGAACATTTGAATTATTATATTTTAAATTAAATTATTATCGTAATTTATATTATCAAAAGAAAATCAAATCAAATTGAAAAGAAAGTTGAGCCTTTGACATTTACTTGAAAAAAAACAATTTTTCGTTTGATTTTTAAAAAATTTTGGTTTTGTATCAAAAGAATTATGACCTTGGGTTTTGTTTTTCAGAAGTAATTAAATCGACTTGTAAAAGCGAATAGTTTTTGTGTAATTAAAAAATAAATTTGATTACGTAACTTGAATTGATTATTTGATTTGAAGAAATTGTATTAAAAATATTCGAATTTGTTCGAGAAGATAAATTTGCTATTGATCGATCGATTTTATTAAATTTAATTTTAAATCGTAACTCAATTTGAATAATTAATTCTAATCGTTTCTATGGATTCTGATTTTCGCTTGACGACAAATTATTCACAATTAAATAAAATGGCGATAAACAATCGAAATATTAATAGCGAAATATGTTCAATGAGAATAAATAAACAAATAAACGACACAGTGTTTCTGTATGATCAGCGAATGTCGGTTTTGGATGAAACTTACAATGATTTAAAAAGAAAGCAAAATGCTTTTAGAGAAACTATTCCAATAAGATTAATTTTTACAAAGCGAAATGTGAATCAATCAATTCGAAAATCGATACTGAAATGGTTAAAATATTCTGTGAAAGATACGAAAGATTTTACGACAAATCGAATTCGACAAACGAAAACAGGATCGGTATTATTTTTCATTCATTTCTCAATAAATGGGCCCAGCAATTCATCCACAGAATTTCCATGTGCAACCCTGCTATCTCCGTCCGATTCTCGGGGCGACCTGAAGATCGTGTGGAACAATTGCATCTCTATAATTCCGTTGGTATTCTGATGGTAGGAACTTGAATACACAATTTTTATTTTAAACTTTTCCGTTATTCCTTTGAATATTTTTGATTTTAAAGTTTTCCCCATTAACATGAATCTCCTGAGGAGGAACATATTTCCATATCAAATTATTTAGCAATATTCTGGTTGTAGTTTTATCATATTGGTTTCCGACGGGATTTAAACTTATATATTTGCTAAAATGATCAATAATTGCCAAAATATATTGATGATTATGAAAACTCTTTTTAAGTTGTCCACAAAGAACTATGAATATCTTTTGAAACGGATCCTCAGCTGACTGTTTGATAGTTGTTTCTTTGGCTTTCATTGTTAAAACTTTCCTTTTTGACAATTTAAACAGCTTCGTGTTACGTTCTTCACTATTTCTTTCATGTCAAAATCAGCACGTACATAATTGTAAGTTTTTTTCATTTCCACCATGGCAAAGCATTTTATGAATTTCTTCTATGAATTCTATTCTTTTCTCTTGTGGTATCGAAATTTTGTTATCAGTAAAGAAAACTATTCCATCTTTTATTATCCATTTTAACGTTTTATGTATATTTTCCTTGATTTGTTGGATTTCTTTGTCGTCTTTTTGCCAGTTAAATTCCTCCATTTCTCCGTTCAATGCCAATATTTTGGTTTTGATTTTACTTCTTTTAGCCTTTTTGTGAATAATTTGACATTGTGTGCATAAATCAGTTGAGTTCCTTGATAATGCATCAGCGTTTGAATGATTACTTCATTTTTTGTATTCCATATCCATCTCTAAACTACTTAGAAAATTGATCCACTTCTGAAACTGAGGTATGATCGGTTTCTTTGTCGTAAGCATAAATGTGATGACCTTATGATCAGTTCTCAATAAAATTTTCTTTCCATATAAAAAGTGTTTGAAATGTTGGGTAAGATAAAAAACAGCCAAAAATTCTTTCTGGTAATATCCATATCTTTTCTGGTAATATTATCCATCCTTGGATATTTCTGTTGTGGGGCAACAGTATAAGCAGCAATAGGATTAGCTAATTCAATCTTCTGAAAACGGTGCACTCCATTAATATCTTTAGTTTCTGATGCTCCTCTCAAAATCACTTCCTTTTTTACTTCATAGTTATTAATAATATTTAAATATACCGCATTTGATAACTCTTTCTTGGAGAGCTTATCTGTTAACTGTTTTATAATTTCATCGGTTTTTTTTAAAAATGGCTTCTGGATCATAATGACCGATTTTCAACTTTACCCATTCATTCATCATATCCAGAATTGTTTTTGACCTTAAAATACTGATTGTAATTTCTCTCGATAGTCCTTTTCGGCAGCATTTTCGTAATTAATTAAAGCTTGTGGAGATAGAAAAGCTGTGACAATGATAATTTTCCTTTGTTCGGATAATCCAGTTAATTTAGAAAATCTCTCGAACTCCTTGATAAAATCCTCCAATTTGTTAGAATCTCCGTCCAATACTTCAGGGCCTCTGATATTCAAATTGTCCGTGGTCGCCATGTTACAAACACAAGACTGATTTTGATAAGATTTATTGGTATGAAACAAATCATTGATCAGTCTCTGATTGTACATTTTAAAATTCTGCGAAAATAACCAATATTTAAACAAATTGTCTTTTATCAATTTTTTAAAAATTAAATTAATTAATTTAATTTTAAGACAGTTTCCAAAAATACTAATTGTTTGGGAGAGTTCGCATTTTAATTCCCATCATACAAGCATATATTTGCATTAAACATTACATACAAACATTTATAATTTCAGACATACCTTACAGCAACAATTACTTAAACCACTTTCACTATTCCGCATTTTTCTTGATTAATATATTTCTGAGTTAATTCCTAGTTTTTGAAAATAAATGAAAAATATTTATTAACATTAATTAATTATCAAATTCCTAATTGGTTAAAATTAAATCTAAACATTTTAAAAAGTACCAATTAAATTAATATACAGTGTTTTTCGAGCTATTAAGTCAGTGTTGTATGCAATTAAGTCAACGTTGCAGGCAATAAAGTCAACGTTAGAATTAATCTTAAGTTTGAAGGGAATGATAACATTACAATAGCTAACCTTTTAGGCCTTCCACAAATTACAATAATCAGGATAAAAATACAAATAATCAGTAAAAAGAATAGTAGCATAAACGCTATTTACATTTGTTTTTTGTCAAAAAAATTGTAAAAATTTAATGTAAATAGCTTTTATGCTATTATTTGTGTTAAAATAATAGTAGCGAACAAAGGGTCGAAGTCAAAGCTCGTTATGTCTGTCCTGAATTGGTAGATTGCAAACCCGCTGTCTACTCTCTTTGAACTGGAAGTAAATGTTGAATTGTGACACAAAGCTGATTTGGTGTTGCTATTTCAACCCAGCCTTGGCATCTCGTTTATCGCTAGATTCTTTCCTACATTCTTTTTTATAAATTTGAATGGCCTCAGTGAACTCTTCGGCATCTTTGTAGTACTTATTAACCTGGACGTAATTGACAATTACGTAACACATTTCGATCGACCATTTCAAGAACGACGTTTTTAGACATTTTTCAGCTTTTTTAAGTAATGAGACATCTTTAGTGTATTTGAGCATTGTTTTACTTGTATAAAAGGATGTATTATCGGATATCACAACAAAAAACTCGAATACACTCCCCAATCTTTATCTTCACTTACACAATTTAAACAACATTAAATTCTGCGTTTAAACAAACACTATAACAAAACAAAGCTTTTTATTCATATAAAATTTTAATTTTTCATACAGTCCACCCTCGTTTCCGGGACATTCTTTATGGTGGGGCACCTTGATTTCTGAGGAAATTTTGATTTTTGGGGCATATTTTTTAACCTAAAAATAATATTTAATCTTGGTCTGAAATAAGTATCAAAATTTCCCCAAATTTAAAATATTACAAGCTTTTTTTTTAAAAATTTTGTTAAATTTTATGTTAAATTTTGTTTAAATGTATATTAAATTTTGTAAAAAAAACATTATCCCCAATGACGAAAAAACTAACATCGAGCGAAAAATTTGAAATTGCGAAATGTTTGAAGGATGGAAAAACAACAGGAAGAAAATTAATTGAAAAATTTTCTACAAGCAAAGGTGCCATTTTTAGAATTAAAAAGAATTTAGACATTTAACATTTGGGATGAAAGAAAATGTGACAAACAAAATCGGAAGAAACTATGAAAGAAAATCCATTTAATAAATATAAAGAACTTAATGGTTTGGTCTTGGAGGTTTTTATTCTCCTAAGATCTTCATCGATTCCATTAAATGGAACAATAATGAAAACCATCGCTCTGAAAATTGCAAAAAAACTTGCATTAGAAAACTTCAAGGCGTCTAATGGGGGGATGGAGAATTTTAAAAAACGGAATAAATTGGAGTTTAAACGAATTGCCGGTGAATCAAGATCTGCTGATTTGGAACATTTAAATGAATTTTACGATTTTCTTAAAACAAAACTTGGACAATATGAACCTCGGGATGTGTGGAATTGCGATGAAACAGGACTTAACTATCAGAACCCTCCCTCAAAAAGTTTTGTCGCACCCGGTGATGATTGTAGGGGTATTAAAGTCAAAAAAGAGAGAGCTACCATATTACTTTGCTGTAATATGCCAAAAAACACAACTTCCATTACACAGCCTTTGGATATGGGTTTGACAAAGGCATTCAAGGATTATTACAATTATTCTCTTGTTGATTTTTTGGCAACTGAAGAAGATGATTTAAATAATGATCTATTTAAAAACATTAATATAAAAAAATGCTATTGCTTTTACTTCTATTGTCTGGGAGTTAATATCCAAAGAATCGATTATTAATTGTTTCAAAAAGGCATTTTCCAAAAAAATAAGTAACCAACCAAAATATGAAAATTCATATGCTTGAGGA
>MQRK01224039.1:0-11537 GCA_001938485.1 Girardia tigrina | reverse complement strand
ATATATATATATATATATATAATCTAATTTCGCATACAAATGAATCCAAATAACTATCCTCTACTTTCTATTTTAAAATAAACATTTTTATAATAAGATACTTAACTTTAAAAAGAATCTCTTTTACAAATTGAAATTATATCTTTAAATAATTAATCTGACATTTAAGAACGTTAAAAAGTATTTCTCCTTAGAATGATTGATTTAAATATTTTAAAACTTTTGTGACAGGTAACATACGAAAATGTTATGCTCCAGACTCTTTCACATTTCCTTATATTAGCACTTCTAAAATGTTTGGTTCATCTATCTTACATATTACTGAATCATTATGCTTATTTAAAGGTTTCTGGTGGAATCAGCTTGTTTGGTTCACTAAAAGTACAGCGTAGGTATTTGGGTAACGAAATATGGAAATCGAGACTGAAGATCTTTATAAAAATGTTTTTCCTAGTAAAGTTTATGTATATCAAACTGATTATATTTTCTTTCAAACTTTTTCGAAATTTAGTTTTTAATTTATTTTTTAATCATACTTTTTTGGTTTCATTTGTCCTATTAGAAAGGATTAGCTTCTAATGAAAATATACTTAGGTTTTTATTGCTTTGAATAGGAATTTTAGACATAACATAATAATTTAAATTTGAGGTGGACAAAATAGAATGATTACGAAAGTATTTAAATTTTATATTCATTGCAAAGATAAAATAATTCAAAAGATGAGTACCCAAATTAAAATGGGAAACTTAGTAATCTCAAAGACAGAGTAATGATAAGACTCTTCGGAATCTCAGATACGATTTTCATAAAATATAATAAATAAATCAGAAATAAAAAATATATTTTTGCTTTTATTTTTATGACAGGTGTTTTATACACTTATTTATACTTATGATTATAATATTATCTTCTTAAGATTACATACATTTTTATATCTATTTCTAATATAATTATTAAATATTTATCGGAATGTGTAAAATGTCGAATTTTATTACATAATTCAAATAAATAATTGAAAAATAAAATCATTTATTAATGTACAAAATAAAATACATGTTCCACAAATAATAATTTACATTTGTTGCAAAATATGAGATAATAAAATGTAAACTTCTAAATAGTTTCAAAACAGTTATTAAAATATAAATAAATAAATGATCAAAACTAAATATCAATAAATGTTCAATAGAAATATTATTACAATAATTTCTAAAAAAAAATAATTAAAATAATTTGACTTCAAATTAACTTGAGAACACTTTAATATAAAATAATAAAATAAAATTTGTATAATTTAAGTTTTTACTAGACATTTCCCATTTAATCTTATTTTTACTATTTTTATTTACTCCAGGATGTAGAATAAAAAAACTCAGTAAATATTTGAATAAAATTTAAGTTGTATTTAAGAGAATATTTTATGTATTATTCCCAAAATTCGTAATTTCCTAAAACAGCAATTTTTAATTCTTCTTATACTATTCTTTTGGCTTGCGACTGGAGTTTGTTGCATTAACTTTTGTTGAAAATAAAACATCAATGTTTTCATATTTATATAATAAATGAAAAATATTTTTTAATAAAAGAAACAATTGAATATTTAAAACGTTTCATAGAATATTCTTTGTTTTGTTCTCTGTGCCTCTTGATTGCAAACAAAATAAAAAAGAGTTATTTTAAGGTATGTCGATACGGATAGTAATTGCATTTCTTCTTTTACATAAAATAAATTTGGATTCTTTTTGATCAACATTAATAAAGTACTCTAATTAACTGAGTATAACCCGAACCCATGCATAACCCTCATCTCATGTTTTGATCATTAAGTTCCTTATGAAAATAATAATATAATGTAAATAATAAGTAATGTATAAATGTGGAAATTTTAAATACCGTAATTTCCGCACTATAAGGCGCACCTTATTATAAGCCGCACATTGCCTGCTTTTCCCCCAAAAAAAACATTATAAGCTATTTTTATAATAATAACATTATAATAATTTTTATAACATTATATAAAAAAAACATTATAAACATTATAAAACAAATAAAAACATTATAAAAACGTATAAGCCGCAACTCTTAAATTATGACTCATTTCAGGTTTTTAAGTGCGGCTTATATTCCGGAATTTACGGTACATATTTCAAATGTTTTTAATTTTTAATCTAATTTGTTGTAATTATTCAATCTGAATTTCACTGTGATACATGATTTGAGTGGTGATTTGTGATCGAACCATGAGTGCCAATGCTGACATCGATAACAGTCGCAACGATCGCTATTGGAGAACATCGATTTTGATCGTCAAGATTCGCAAATTGGCGAAATAAATCGATGATTGTTTGCTGCAGAAGATTCAATCGTATTTTCTCATTGACGATATCCAGTCGTAAAAATTGCCGAGGATCATCGATCGATATAAATTAAAATTTAAATAAATCAGAATTTGCTCTGAACACAAAAATTTGTATTAAATTGTATAATTGTTGTAAATAAAATCAAAATCAAATATTTTACCATACCCCGCGAAGGCTGAGTTAGCTTTAATTATCACATATGTTTGTCATTTCAAAGGAAATTCTCTAAATATTTAACGAAAAATTTAAGTTTTAATAAAATTATAAAAAGGTCAAAATCCAATTTTTAAGGTTATAAATTCCATGTACTCAGGGAGGAATATTTTAAAGTGTATGAATGTATTGATGTTGTTTGTTGATTTTAGTATGTTGAAATTAGAATGGTGATTCTCCTCGGCGAATGGAAATTGGTATTTTTTATATTTACAGTAATTGACTATTCGAACATAATTAAAATAATAATTTAATAAGTTTATATTTTTAAAATTTACAATTAAAATTAAGTTAAAGTTTATTTTAAAAACAAAAAGAAACAAATTTAATTATATTTAAATTAAATTCATTTTTAAAAATTTTATCAAATTTTTATTATTTTTTTTAAAGATATGGTTTAAATTATTATTTTTAATTAATATTTTTAGAAATTTAATATTTTAAAAAGATTTAGAAAAATTGTTCGAATAATCATTTTTAAAAATAGAAATAAAAAACCAACTAGAACGACTTCAAACGGGGAAAGATCATCCGAGAGTTTTGAGGATTGTAAGTGTGATAATAATATAAATTCAAAGGAAAATTGTCTCAATGTTCTTAACATACTCGAACATTCGAAATAGAGTTACAACCTTTAGCTCGCTTCACAAAAGATATTTAACCATTTATCTTGTTATTCTGATTCGTAAAATAAAATCTCTAACATGATCCATTTTTTTCACTTTTTTACATTTTTTTCACAACACTTTGATAAAAGTATTTTTTTTTGTTTATACTTAAGTACTCGAACAAAAAAGTATGTCTATCAAAAGATAATTCATAATTTTACCTTCACTAAACACTCCACTTCCAAACGTTTCCTTTTCCTCATTGTAAAATCTTATATTATGTAAACAAAATGTTAATTCGTTTCTGCACAGGATGCGTTAAATGAATGAGATAAATATTTTATATTAATAATTCATAATAATCCAAAAAAATAGTAGTCAATAATTTCTTACCAATCATTTTTATTTTCACAATAATTAAAACATATTATTTATAATGATTAATTAATAAAAGTAATTGTCCTAATACAAAGGTTGTAAGGGATAATTTCCATAGTTAAGTGTCGCGAATGGAAGAACTTCACTTACCTTTTATAATTTGTTCATATTTTCAAATATTTCACGAAATTATAACATTATTTGATGTTTCAATGATCTGCATTTTGATGATCGACATAATAACAGGAGATCATTTTCAGATCCTTGTCAGCGAAACTTATTGAAACCACGCAATGGAAATACAAAAAAAATCGTAAGCATGAGATTTCCGGTGGCAAGTTGATGTTCATAGCTTTTTTGTGCTTGTTTAGAGATTGTTCGCTTATTACTTAACAAAAATAACCTTTTTTAATCCCCACCTGCGCCCTGGTAACAAACCGGGACAAAACATCAGACCACCTTATCCCCTTGCGTATATGGTTGCCAGTTGAAACTTCGAAGAATACCGGACAAAATTTAAAAAAAACAACAAAATTTTATTTTCCATATATTTTTATTTATTATTTTTGGTTCTTTTTATATTTTTCATTCTGCGATGTAGCTTTTAGCAGTTTTTTATTTTTAGAAAATATTTCTCTTATATTTTGGCATGTATAAGGAATATTAAAGAAGATACAAAGTTCACTTTTAAGTAAATTCAACAAATCTATAAGTCTAGATGAAATTTTAAAAATTTGGATGTTGTCGCCAATGAAGGACGAAGTTCCACCCGATAGTTTACATACCGAAATATGTGCGTTGAATTCGGTAATGGAGACACTTGAAGGAACATCTTCTCTTGAAAAGTGGAATAATACCACAAAATTTATTATTTAATTTATCCCTTTATCACCAGCAGAAAACTTTGAATTAATACTTTAATATTTTGTATTTCGTATTAAACCAAAATAAATTTTTCCATAGCCAACTACGATAAAAAAATTACCATTTAGGAATGTTTATTTGTCCTTCAAAACTTTGAGTGACCAAAAAAATAAAAAAAATACGAATACCTCATATTTGAAGATTGTGGAAATAAGCTTCGGGAGAAATACCGTCAAATACGTAAGTCCGGTTTTTATAATTTTTTTATACCGAACAACCAGTTGAATTAACGGACTGTCCGGTTCAAAACAGGACATCTGGCAACCTTACTTGCGTAACGTAACAAATATTTTTTCAAAGTAATATTTAATTCATTTTAATGATAATTTTTAGAAGAAAAATAAATTCATGGTAAAATACAGTGACGTTTTCTGAATTTTTACGTCTTGTATTGTAACTAGAATAAATTTTAAAAATCGAGCAAAAACTTTCAAAAAGTGTGATTTTGTAACGCATTTTTTTATTATTCGTTCTTTAGAAAAATGTAAAAAACTCCGTTACCTATCCAGATATTTTAACTTGGCCAAAAATCGAGGTATTTGAAGCAATGCTAGATCAATCTTCCTATTTTTTCGATAAGATTGCATATGAAAATATTTTCAAATATAAAATAGTTTTAAAAGTTTGAACTTAATAAGTAAATTGTATTAACTATTGAAGTTTTCAATTGGGAAAATATTGATTAAACCTTCAGAGTTTTGTTACATACATATTGTTCACAAAAGTGATAACAATGTAAAAAATTATCTATTTATTAATATAACCCTCGATAAAAACTATACCCCTCTATAAAAACTATAACTCGCCATATTAACATTGATATATGATGGTATTCGATATGATTGTAATATATTCGATATATGATGGTAAGAAATTCGATTTTAAATTATCACAACTTGATGAATTAATTATAAAAATTGATGATTTTTTCCTAAACTTACAGGATATACTATTGGTTATTTTTAAAAAGTATTACAAAAATTGAAAAACTACCGAACGATTTTTAAACATCAAAAACTTTCAAAAATATTTTTTTTATTTTTGCGGATATCATTTATTCATTTTTCCAAAGGCTTAATCACTGATTTAAGTCAAAAACTAGTATGGAATCCTAGGATGATTTTAAAAATTTATTGTTGAATCTACTATCACATTATCCATATCTACCCATTCGAATGTCTCCAATCATGGTGATTTTTCCGTAATGACCATAAATTCTCGCTCACGCTGACAACGTACGTCTTTTCACCAGGAGAAATCATTTCTATGGTATGAACTTTTAAGCAATTGCTTAATAAAGCAATGAATGCAAAATATATTTTGCACTTCTTACGTGTTCTTGATTGAGCTTTGTCAATGATACTGGGACAATATTGGTCATATAGTGATTCTGGTGATGCAATATGAAGGTTTTGAAATAATGAAGTATGTTTCAATTTGTTGATATTCATCGTTTCCATTTCAATCATTGGAGTATAATATAGAAAAATTTGGGCCGACAAAATTTTGACTTTATAATTTTATTGAATTTCCTCCGAATGGTTCGACAGCAATTCTTGTCTAAAAATTTTACGATTTGTATCAAATATGGTGTTGATCGAACATGTTGAGCAATCCAAGTCTCTGATTTGTGAATTGAAATTACTTGATACAAATTTGAAGCTATCGTAATCAATAAATTAAGCAACGGTTTCGTAAGAATCAATGATGACATTAGAGATAACCTCGCATAATGCTTCTCCAGCAAATTTAAAATTCTTATATTCTAAATCTTATATTCTCATATTTTTTCGAGTCTAATTTGATTAACTAAAGTTGCTGTCATTCAATGCTAAATTTTGTTTATTTGCAAAAAAGAAATTATACTTTACTGTTAAATATGCTGATGTAGATTTAACATGACATTATGAAGTAGTGAATTTATTGAAAGAAATTTTTTTAAGACGGAATGGAAAGTAGAACAGTAAAATAAAATAGATTTTATTTATTACATAACAACCTTTATTATGGTATTCAGAAATCTTTTTCTCATGCTTGGTAAAGAAGACTCCATTTTACTTCATTTGGATCAGTAAAAATATTCAGTTTAAATATTCTTTTCTAACGAAATCTAAAATATATTTTAAAAATACCATCGTCATAATCGAACGACAATGCCATCCTGCAGACTTTACCTGCGAAATAATTCTTTTAAGTTTCTTCCACAAAATTTATTAAATTAAAAAGAAGATCCATGAATATTATTTTTCTTCATATAGGTGCACCAGGGAGAAAAGGATAAAAATAGGTAGATTATTTTATGATAACCAATGCATCCGACTACATCTTATTCTCATTGATAATTTATACTATGTGAATTCCCAGAAAAAAACTGTTTTTTAAATGGTACTGTTGGGTTCTTGATCAAAATTAGAATTAATTAACACCAAAATTTTATTTCTAACAAACAAATATTTTTTAAACAAACTTTTTGAGGATCAATCTTTCATTTTCTAGCATGACCAGAATTCCTATTTGAAATATAAATATTGATATATAATTTTAGTTAATTTGAGTTTTATAATTTAAATATAATAAATTATAACTTTAAATGTTTTTCACGAACTTTAAATCCCAATCTGTTTTTTCTAAACTATTGTTTACATTTTTTTCATTTTTACCGATATTAAAGTATTCTAAAAATTAATTTTTTTACTTATAGAAAACTTTAGTAATGTTTCAATCTATTAACACTTCATTTTTTACTAAAATTAAATTATTTTAAAAATAAAAAATTCATTTTAATTAGGAAAACATTATTTGAACTTAACTATAAATATGATTTTCAATTTAAAATTTTCAAAAATTTAAAGTTTACCAAAAAAAACGCCTAACAGATACTTTTGAGAAAAGGCTTTTCTTATTATCTTACTTTAATGAAACTCTATAATGTTTCATTTCTACACAGTGTTGTTTACTTTCATATATTAAATATTCGTGGTGATATCTTTCAAACAAGTTGTGTTGATAAAAAACAAAAATATAAACAAATAAAAAACCTTAATGTGTAATGATATTAAAGTTATTGATATCCATTGGTTCTTGTTCAAAACATATGGTGCTAAAAATGTGATTAGGAAAAGCAGGGTTCAGCTATTGGCAAGGAATTTTACTGCAGACATTCAAAGAAAATTTCAAATGAAAGAAGGATCTATTAGTAGAAGTCGATCAAGAACTGTTTAAAGCGTTGATCAGATATATGATTTGATTGAAGGAAATCCTCATTTGTCTCTTTGTGAGATCCAAGAGGAAACTGGTACCTTTGGAATTCAATCAAAACGTATTTTCCCCTAGGATCATACTAAATGCAGTATCTGTACTTGGTGGGTCCTGATGAAATTACTAATAAAATTAAATGAGCTCGAGTAGAAACGTTTAAAATTATATCAAGATATATGAACGAGAACGTCATAATCACTGATAAAAATAGTTTGTAACAGAAATTTTTACGTCCTCTCAATAATTTTCGTGAATGAGTGATCTTTTGTGTCTTCAGATATCGTTCAGAGATTCCACATCGATTCACGAGAAACGTTAAATTTCATATTATCGTTGTAAATTACTTTTGTGAAAAACAATACGCCGAAGTTTTCGAACCGATTTCTTTATTTCCACATAGAAGCTACACTCGAAGGCTTGGTTATCTAAAACATACAAGAGGCTCATGACTTTAATAATGATTTCCTCGGTAACATTCGCCGTCAGACACTTGTTTATAACACAGCAATTCATACTTCTTTTTATTTATGCTAAATATTGTTCTTAATAAAAAGGTTTGAATACAATTTTTCGTAAAATAAAACGATTTTTTTCATGATATTCTTATAAATCATTTTTAATTTAGACTTTAACTACAAATAATATTAATTCATTATTAATATCTTATTTTTAGTGTCAAACATCCAACAAAATTTTTGCAAATATATTTTTTTTATTTACCCGAATTTTTTAATCATTCATAATAAAATTCACAATTAAAACTGAAATAAAATTCAAACCGAATAACACTAAATATTAGTTAATTTAAAGGAGATAAGAATTAATTAATATGAGTGATAAAAAAAATATTTGAATTTCTTAATGTAGAAAATAAAAATTTGTTTAAATAATAATAACATTTTGAAATTGGTGTGATTTTTATGTTTTCTTTATTTGATGCTTTAAATGCATTGGGACTCCGTGATCCTATTGTTCCACTATATGTAAAAGAAGTCTCAAACGTGAGTTATACATCTATTCAACGGTCGGGTCCTGTTTTTCATGTTAAGAACCCGTTCATGAATGTGAACTCAGTTTAAACAGTAACAAAATCTTGACTAAACATTATTATCGAAAAATGGTAAGACAGTAGTCATCATTAACTTTAGCTTTAGATACAATTTTAAAATTAAAGATGTAATATGAATTTCTAGGAGTTAATATTCTAAAATATTGATAATACGAAACTTTAAATACAAAAATTACCGTCATTTCGATAGCCATAGACTTGAACTTCACATAGGCACAAATATTCTGAACCTGGATCTTTCAAGATAGTCACATAACGAGCAACAGTATCATTACAGAAGCACGTAACATTGGCTCCCACTGACGCACTATAACTACAACATTGGGTTCTAGAAGCATCAGAATAATTATCCTTTTTCGTTAATAAAACTTTGAATTTTTTTAAGTCTGCTAAATATTGCTTTTGATTCCAAATTACTACTTTTGTTATTACAAATTGTTCTTCAAGATCAACTTGCCAAAAATGAAAGTGATTTGCTAATGTGGCTACATCTGTTGATGCACAAGCTGCTTTGGAATTTGTTGGAAATTCATAATTGTCTTGGTAGGTGTTCCCATCATTCGCCAAACTGGCAACATATACGTTTAGAACACCACCGACTTTTGCAGTTGCATTTGACGACTGTCTGGATGGTTTATTGTCGGATAAAATAGTGTCTATTGCCATACTAAGATTGAAAACTAATAATAATATAAAATAAAATAAAGTAGTCATTTATGTTACGAAAAATATTGTCATTGCTTTTTAACAGAAATAATGAATTAAATTATTATTGGTTAAACTTTGAAATTAATCTTTTGTTATTTTTCATCCTATTAGACCAATATTTAGAATGAAAACATATAATACTCGTATACCTCTTATTAGCATGGTATACGCTCTTACACTTTTGAACTAAAGAAAAACTTCAAAAACAAAATACATAAAATTAACAATATTTTATCACATTAATATTTCTCATCATTTAACTAACCGGTTTACGAAAGCAAAAACATGAACATGGTCAAGACTGCTGTTTGGACATTGATTTTAGATGATGATTCACATGAAACTATTTATTTTTATTTTTCTTCTCGTTTATTAAAATGGTAAAACGCAGGCTCTTTGTGCTTGTTGGAAAAATTAATATACAACATGTTCAGACTTTGAACTTTGGGGGTCTGTTTCATGAGGTCCTTCAATGAATGAGTTTTAAGTCGGGCATTTTCAATCAATGTGATTATAAGTAAATGAACTAAATATATTACTTCATATAAAATCAATGAATTTTACTCAAATAACATCTCGTAATCATAAAATAATTTTTAATCTTTGCTAAATTTCAAAAGGCTTATATCGAAACTGAACTACATTAAACAATATACAATACATTAGGAAAATGTTTCTCAAAAGTTACCTCCAGTATCTCATATTCGAATGAACCTAGATCAGCTCCTTCAAACTATAATTTTAAATTTTCAAATATGAGAAAAATAAGATGTGTCAAATTGATATCACATTGTTAAGGTTCGCCTTTGTTAAGAAAAGAAAGGTAAAGGAAAAATTAGGCAAAATAGAACTTAAAGAACCTGAGCCCGCATTCGTATGTAGAAGGAATTTAATTAACCAAAGCGGACTGGAAACAACCCAATCGCTCCCTAATGCTGCTGAAGGGTGCGTCTTTTTCTCTGTCATCTGCGAGCAGTGCCAGAGCCTGAGCGCCTTCGGATATAAGGCCCGATAGATTGGCTTTGTATCTGATGTGGATGATATATATTGAAATTATAATGATCGTTATTATTATCATAATTAATTTATTATAATATAATATCAATAATAATATATCAATAATATATCAATAATATTGAATTACTTTAATTGTTTATTATATCGAGGTTTATAAGTCCTTAACAGATATTGTTTTATATATATAAATATATTTGCTTATGATTTTTTGACTTTTAGAAATAAATTAATTTCCTCTCAAAATAGATGAACTTTTGTTAGAAAACATTGAAATCATGTTCAAATCCTCTCGGTTGTAAAAAAGGTCAGCCCACAATTAAAATTACGATTAGTCATTTATTTAATATTGTTACTACTACTTCTAATACGCGTAGCTTTGCTGCAAATCATTTAAAACTTGTATAGATTAGATGTGTTTAGAACTTAAGAACATTTTAGAAAATTCCAGAACACTTTAAAAGACTTTAGAGCAGCGATTTCCAAACTATGGGCCACGACCCAATGGTGAGTCTCGAGAGGAATTGTAGTAGGTCGCGGAGAATTACAAAGTGATAATAATTTTAATTTAAAAATATTATAAAAATTTTTACGAAACATTTTGTGATAACTATAACTGTTTTTTAAAAATGTTTTTTAAGTATATAAAAACGTGTTTGTTTTTTTTATAAAAAACACTTTTTGTTTTTTCCATTGTTATTAAAACCTAATTATTTTATTAAAATATTTTATTTGTTAAAATTGCATTTGTTTAAATAATATTAAAAAAACTTTTGGAGGCAATATAGAACTATTTCTCTTTGATTGTATAAAATCGACATTTTTTTCGTGAGCTAAAGCATATTATATTAATTTTGTAAAATCAATCAGTATATCAATATTGTCAATATGAGGGGTTAATTTTAAATTTTTATCTCGCCTGAATAGTTTATTATTTTTTTAATTTAAAGTGTAAAATATTTTTATGTTAATTTGCTTATTAAATATTTTAAAAAATTAAAAAT
>MQRK01224038.1:23754-33971 GCA_001938485.1 Girardia tigrina | reverse complement strand
TTTTGTGGCATCTTCAGTTCTATATTTAATTAGAAAGTTATTGTTTATATAGAAAGATGACCATTACGTCACAGTGTGTTACGTCAAAATACTCTAATATGATTGGACGAATCACTTTGGACATTTAGAATTGCGTGTGGTCTACGTTAGGTCCGATATGAATGATCCAGATATTCCCACGAGAATTCCTCAAAAAATGTGTATGTGTATATGTATATTAAACACAAATAACATCATTTTAATATATGTATATGCATTTTAATATATATATGTCAAAATATAATTTTATTAAAGCTTCTTTTATATAATTATTGAATATGTTTCGATATTACATAAATCATCATCAGTAATATATTTAAAAGCAAAAATATTTGTATTTTTATATTTAAATACATAAAACGAAATATTTTTATAAAATTATATATTTTGAAATTAAGTTTTTTTATAATTTTTCTTTGATACATAAAATTTAATTTCTTTATTTAAATATTCTAAATAATTGGTATTTTCTAGTATTTTACAATATCCAGGAATCGGCTGTTTTTAGATTTAATATATGCAAAAAAATCACTAACATCTTGAACATTTTGAAAATTTTTATCATTTTCAACATCTTTGTCATCTTTAGGATATCCTGATTCCTTATCCTGAGTTTGATTATTAACTAGGGGCTTGAATAATTTCATAGTAGATTCTTCAAAGGCTGTATTTCCACTCGTGTTCTCGTTTTCTTGTATCATAGATCAATTGTTTTAGAGTACCAGCTTGATTTTTCAAATATTCTAAACGACTTGTCATTAAAAAATTCTTTTACATAGTAAAATATCGATTCTCTCGATCCTTAACTTCTGCGGTCCAATACTATTACTCTTGTTAATATTTAATTTAAGAAGTAAAAATTTTTGAATAAATAATTTAATAAAGAATATGTGGAAAATTATCATGATATTATTAGGGTGAACCAAAAGTCTTTTCGTATTTTTTATTAAAAATTTAAACATAATTTTACAACAAATAAAACACATTTAAGTTTCAAAGTAAAGGCCATTTGAATCTATAGCTTGAACCCATCTATGGGCAAGTTGTGCGATCCCGCTGCAGTACCAATCCTTGTTCTTAGAAGCGAAGAACTGGTGACACCCGTTTTCGACCTCGACTAGATTATTGAAGCTGCGATCACGACGAAAGTGTGCCTAGAGCGGAAAAGGTGATAGTCAGATGGCGCAAGATCCGGACTATACGCTGGGTTTGGAAGAAGTTCAAAGGCGTCGAGATTTTTGATTTTTTCCTTTGTTTGTTTGGCGGTGTGCGGTTTTGCATTGTTTTGTTGTAGAAGAACTCGTTTTCGATTGATAAAAGCGGGGTATTTCTCGCCAAGTGCCGCATACATTCGATCACCTTGGGCGCAGTAAAGATCAGCGTCAATGGTACGACCATTTGGAACCAAGAACCAGCTCAAAGTGAATCACGCCTTCGAAATTCCACCAAACACACAAAAGTGCCTTCCTTGAGAAATGATTTCGGTTTCGCCATTTGTCCGGGGTCCAACCATTGATTTTGTTGGTCTGGATTACTGAAGTAAACCCACTTTTCATCACAAGTTACAATTCGACGGATGAAACTGTCATCGCGCGGATTTTCAAGTAATTTTTGACAAGTTTCGAAACGCTTTTCGGCTTGAATTTGTGTCAATTCATGAGGCACATCTCAACATCATCTATTGACCTTACCAAGAGCATGAAGGTGTCGTACAATGGATGTTTGAGGAATATCGAGTTCGGCCAACAATCTGTGAGTACTTATTGACGGATTTGTCTCGACGGTTTCACGAATTGCTCCGGAATCTACGGTGATAGGTCGGCCTGAACGTGCATTGCCTCCGAGGTCAATGTCGTTTTCGTTGAACCTTTTGAACCAATTTTAAGCAGTACGATCTGAGACCACATTATCGCCTTCAACTTCGCAAATCTTCTTTGTTGCTGCAGTTGCGTTTAAGCCATGTTTGAAGTAATAGCGTAAAAGAACACGAATTTCAAAATTTTCCATGATTTTTCTAAAAGACCATAAAAATTACATTAACGACTAATTAGAAGTTATATATATATATATATATATATATATATTTTGTGATAGAGCAGTTCAAGAGCTTTTAAAACATATAACACATGTATATAAAATATCTTTATTTGGTAATAAGAAACAATTGAACAAAAAGACGTAGAAAATACGAAAAGACTTTTGGTTCATCCTAATAAATGGAAATAAAAATTGTTAATAATTAAGTTGATAATTAGAAATTTTGAATTAATTTAATTATTGAATGTTAAATTAATTGAATTTGAATTATGAATTTTGAATATTGAATTATCTGAACATTGAATGAAACTAACAACTCTCATTAGGGTCCCAAGGCTCTAAGTACAATCCATTTCCCGAAAATTTACTTTTTAATTTTAATTTCAATCTTTTATTTCTATCTAACAAATAATTTTTTTCTTTACTATTTAAATTTGAATTCTTTATTTGTTCTTTAAAAATTTTTTCTATTCATTTTCCTAAGTATTCGACAAAATATAAACTTCTCCCTTCGAGAAATCTTGATTCACTCGACTCTTTTCCATCCAGAAAATCTTTATTCTCTTGACCGTTACCAATATTTTCATTGTTATCATTTGCGGTAGCAAATCTCGATTCACTCTATCATTTTCATTATTATTATCAAAATCCAATCCATTTGGAAAGCTTAAACTCATTTTCCCTTCGGAAAACCTCGATTCTCTTGAGGCCTCTTTTCCACTATTTATCTCCTTTTGTAACGTCTGTTTTTCAAGTTCCATTTTCTCCTTCTCAATCTGTTTCTTCTGAGCTTCTCTCGCACTACTCACAGTCGAGGCAACTTCTCTGGCAACTCCGCTAAGTCCTCCTAAAGCTTCAATTATCAATGGGATTAAGGTTGTTAACGGAAGAATTCCACGTGAAAAGTACTGATCACCAATCATACCTCCCTTCTCCTCATACTGATTAATATTTTAAATTAAATAGGTCTTTAATTATACTTCTTGGAGTACGTTATTTGTTTCTGAGCCCATTTTTACTATAATATTGGTCATTAATAATAATATTTTTGAATTCTTGTAAAATTTTTTTTATTTAAATTAATTTAATTTTAAACAATTCAATTATTTGAAAAAAATTAAATTACTATTTCTTACGATGTTGAAATCTTACAAGATTTTCCTTGAAAAAACAACATAAAAGAAAAGAACATCCTTTACAATTCGGATATCAAGTCAAATAACCGCAACGCGATTCGTATAATTGACGCTAAATTTAAATGATAACAACACTGTTGTTCGATATACAAAATGATACATAAATATTTGTGATGTTCTGTCCGTCAATATTTGCTGACGCACTGATGCGACCATCGACCGTGTCCAACTTACTATAAAGGTACAAGAAACATCTTGTCCAATCTCAATAAAAATGTAATTTTAACTAAATTATTGAAGTACAAAAAAAGTACAAATAAAAAATCTTAGTTTCAATTACAATCGAAAATAATAATAAGAAAATTCTTCTTTTATTAATTTTTATTGATATTCTTTAAAAATATTTTTTATATTATTTTCATGTTACTTTTTAAGAAAAAAATTCTTACACATTGTAAAAGGTTCATGATGTTTTTTTGGTAAAAATAGCTCAAACTATCACGCCCTCAAAAATCCGATCTGCCATTTACTATTGCCAGAATTAAATACGATAATTATGAATAAATAATCATTTATTTTTATTTTCCAAAATTATATTTGGATTTCTAATAATTTACGATAGTATCTGTAATGTGCCTTTCCAACACCCATATTTTATATATAAAAATCATTTATTTATCTTTATATATTGTTATTTATTTATTTATTCTTGCCAGTCCCATCAGATGATTTGCATTTTTATTTATATTTTATTTACCTATCCTTAATAATATTTTATTGGGTTGGCAACTAAGTAATTGTGGATTTTTTTTAGAAAATCAAAGACAATTTTTTCATGGAACTAAATAACTTTATTCTGTAATGTATTGCCCATTTTGATCAATGACCCTTTGCCATCTTTCAGACAGCATCATAATCCCACGTTCAGAAAACTTCTGGTTTTTATTAGCAAAAAACTGAATCAGGTACGATTTGAAATCATCATCATTATTGAATTTTTGACCATTCAATGAGTTATGTAAAGATCGAAACAAAACGTAATCAGATGGTGCAAGGTAAGGACTAAATGGTGGATGTGGCAAAACATACCAACAAAATCCAATAATTTTTGCCGAGTGGCCTTGCATTGTCATGATGGAATACAGCACTTTTTCCATTTGTTAATTTCGGCCGCTTCTCTTCAACGTCATTGTTTAATTTCGTTAGTTGTTCAATGTAGACATCAGAATTGATCGTTAGGTTGGGTGGTAAGAGTTCAAAGTAGACAATTTCTTTGTTATCCCACGGGTAGCAAAACCTTTTGTGACGAATATCAGCTTTTGATTTGGTTTGAGTTGGTTCACCTGACTTGTTCCACGATCTCTTCCGCTTGATATTTTTGTTAACAATCCATTTTTCATCGCCAGTTATCAGTCGTTTTAAAAATGGAGCATTTTCATTATGTTTCTTTAGCAAATCGCAGCTGTTAATGCGTTGCGTTAAATGCGTTTCTTTCAGTTACTATTGTCAGAATTAAATACGATAATTATGAATAAATAATTATTTAAGTTTATTTTTCAAAATTATATTTGGATTTCTAATAATTTATGATAGTATCTGTAATGTGCCTTTCCCACACCTATATTTTAAATATAAAAATCATTTATTTATCTTTATATATTGTTATTTATTTATTTATTCTTGCCAGTCCCATCAGATGATTTGCATTTTTAATTTATATTTTATTTACCTACCCATAATTATATTTTACTTACCTATACATAATATTTACATGTTATGCATATAATCTTATATTATATTTATATACTCTTTTAATAATAAATTTAATTTATTTTGGATTTATGATAATAATAACGATATTGATTCTCTATAGAATCATAACTTTGAAATTTTCAAAGTAATTAATTAATTCCTAGAAATAATGATTATAATTTTACTGTGGTATTTTGAATCAAGTATTCTAATCTTATATTATATTTTAGATTAAAAAACTGAAAACCTATTTTAACTAATACGACAATTTATTCTCGTCAGTGATAATTATTATTGTTACCTGAAGATTGATTCTTGAGTGCCGAAATAATGGCAGATTTATTATCTAAAATAAAGCCAATTAATGTTCAAAGAAGTTTGTCAAAAAATAAGCATATCAATATCTCAATTATCTACTTCATTTTAATTCATATAATTATTAACCTGGTGTAAATCCAATAATAATTTTAAACAAGTTATGCTAATCTACAAAGTAACATTGTAAGAGAGTGTTATTGTTAATTTTTTAATTTTCGTAAATAAGAATTTTGGTTTTTTTTGAAATTTTCGAATTTTAATCAAAATTAAAAAAAATAAAAAAATGAAAATTTGTTTAAATAAAAAATTTAAGCGTTTTTAGTTTGAATAAAATTTGAATGTCTAAATTACTTTTTGATTAAGAATGTTAGTCAATTCCCAACCTAACATGATGGCAGCGCTTGCCGATTTAATCACGTGATGCATGTAGTTTGTTAGTTCCCGAGGAGTAAAACATTGATTTCTATTAAAGGATTTGCAGAACGTCGAGAAATCTACACTCACACACCTTTAAACAATTTACACAAATATAAAGATATCTTAATAAAAAAAAACTGAATTAATATTCTTTGACAGTTTTAAAAAATTAAACTGCATTAATTTGCAAAAAACAAAATAATTTGTAAATAGTTTGACTTAGTGGTTGATCGAAAATTCTAAAGAATAATTATGATTATCAAAAAAAATTAAGAAAAATGCCTATTTTAAAGAAATATAAATACTTACTTTCAGGCAATATCTTATTTGTAATTATTCAACACAAGTGCCAAACAACTGAACACAAAAAAATTAGTGTTCTTTTATCACAATGTAATATCCGTTAAATAAACTTTAAAAATTGAGTTAAGTCCTTTACATGGTCCTTACGTGGCTTTGAGTTTTAGTTTTAAAGTGAAATAACCTTAAAAAATTAATTCAGAAAAATAAAATAGATTTGCTCTATCATTAACGTTCAGCACAGTAGCTAATCAAAATTCTCACATTACTTTATTTATGATACACTTTATGATATTCAACTTTCTGTAGTTCGGTAACAATTGAAGATTGATATATGGTCTATAGAAGAAACAGTTCTTAGATTTAAGTCTATTTTCGAAAAATGCAAAAATATGTAGGACATTTCAATTCAAAAAATGTTATTTTTTGGTACACCGCATATAAGGAAGTATACCGTGGTGTAAAATAACATTTAATTTCTTAAAACTTGCATAAAAGTTTTTTTCTATGAACTTTATTTTTCGAAATATTTAGCCGCCTCATACTTTTGGATCACCCTATATAAAATAGGATATTTCTAAACAGCATTTATTAAGTATTTTCTAAAAATTAAATAAATTATAACAGCTTTATTTCAAAATACTACATTTTTGGCTATAACGTTTTTTCTGCCCTGTTTATTTCTACCGAAAATCTTGGTAACGTCCTTATAATATTCTTAAAATGCATGGCAAATGTTATTGTTCTATGATAAAATATTTTTGAGATAATTGACCAACAGACAGAATGTTGTAAGCTTTTACTTAAGAAAGAGTTAATGTTTGGTATGAAATATTTGTGTATTTTCTTATAATGTCTCTGAACAAAACAGGTTCCGTAAAATATTAGCTTATAGCTCATTAGATTGTTGAACGTTTGAAAAAGTTAATAAATAAACAAAAAAACGTTTTGAACTGATAAAATTTGAGATTTCTTTGCCAAAGGCCTCACTCCCGCTACAATGGTTTATGTTTAAATTTGAAATTCCAGAGTATGGGGTAATTTGAATGCAAAAAAAGACGGAACAAAAAATGTTGACAAAAATAATGTTTAGAAATCATCAAAATCTCCGTCAGACAAATGATCAAATTGGTTCTGCTGAGCTTGAGCCTCTTGTTTTATTACATATAACTCAGGTGGGTTTAGAGGCTAGGACGGATCCAGGGAGATAATTACCCCCTGTACCCCCTCTGGATCCGCCCTTGTTCGGAGTTCCAGAAAAATATTAATTGCAACACATCTCCATGTAAATTATAAGTAGTTTATATTAATTTACATTTTTTAAATTAATTCATATTTTTTAAATTTTAAAAACTTTGTCGACTGAGTAGAGTTCTGTCTGCATAAAGAATGGATAAAAAAATTAATTTTTGGATTTACTAGTTACTTTTCACATTTATTGTTTCATCGCCAAGCTTTATCGAAAACCTTTATCGTAAATTGAAAGCAATTTTGTTACTTAGTCTATCAAATGATAAGACATCTTCTATCAACTTGAGCAAAAATAAATCTTTATACAGTGCTTTTCGATCTATTACGCAGTTTCACGATCAATGAATTACGATTAGATTATATCTTTTAAAAAAAAACATTTAAACTTTTAAAATTCATAAAAAAGAATTTATACAAAACTTTATTTCGATATTTTCAAAGTTATCTGATTTGTGTAAGTCTACAGATTTGTTCTTTTTGTTGTATAGATAAATTTCCGCTGCAATTTCCTCCCTTTTGTCAAGCTTCTTCCTGTCTGATAGAAAAGAACTTAGCAACATTTGTTGATACGGGTTTTCTTGGTAGAGCTAGTACCCTTTCTATTGTTGTATTTCCAGATAGATTGATTACTCTTTTTCGCAATTCAATTGCAACTGGTGTTTTGTTAACAGAACACTGCAACTGGTATTTTGCACGAATCAATGCGTCGGTTCTCTGAGCTCTAGTTGATCATTCTGTTCTTCTTCGCTTTCAGCATGTTGATCATTTTGATTTAAATGTAACATATATTTAAAATATTTTGTTTTTGTACGATACATTATCGTAATTGATTGTGATAACTATGAAATCGATCGACAAACACTGTATTATATTAACTGATCAATTGCATTTTTTTCGACCATCAATTTTCTTCCCTCTTTGGGATACGTTCACTGCAAGTTTATATAGTAAGTAATTCAACTTTGAATACACAATTTTACAGTTATAATAGTTTTATTGATTTGATTGACGATATTCGAAAGTCCATTTAATTATAGAGGTTATAAAAGGTACAATTTTTGTAAATAATCTCTTTATTTACATCTTGGTTTTGAATTTGTAAACTCTGTCTTATAAACGTAGTAAACAAATTTTCATTTACTTGTTTAGGTATTCTTATTGTTACTAAAGCAACTCCTTCACTGCCTAGTTAGTTTCTAATGTTGTATATCATAATATTTGAAAATATTTTATTATTATTTGGTTAGATACCATTTGGTGTTCTGCCTTTGCAGAACGATGTTACAGTTTTGCTGTCAGATCTAATTGGCCAACAGATTGTCATCATAAATGTGTCAATGCTTAAATTAAAGGTTGAATGAGAATTTGTATTCGCTACAAAAAAAATGAAAATGAGAAAAAAAAATCTTTTTATCAGTGTGATTGTTTTCATAACAATATTCGCTTCTATCAGATATTTCCTTTCTAATTTATCGAAAAAGACGTATGTCACGAAAATCATCCATCAATCTTGGAAAAATAAGGATGTTCCACATCATTTTCGACGACATATGCAATCATGGAAAGATTGTTTTCCTGATTGGGAAATCAAGTTCTGGACAGATGAAGACAACAGAAACCTTGTCACTGAGCATTATCCTTCGTTTCTAAAACTATACGACAGTTTTCCACGTGAAATTTATCGAGCTGATTTGTCGAGGTATTTATATTTACATCGTTATGGAGGTATTTATACGGATCTCGACAATGAATGTCTGAGACCCTTTGAACATTTGTTGGATAATTATACTTTCGTTTACGGAACGATAGATAAAGTTAATCGTCGAACACCTTTACCTGAGAACTATGTTCAAAACTCGTTTATGTATTCCAGACCTAATCAAACGTTTTGGTTATTGTTAGTAAGTAAGATTGTAATTCAAGAGTCTTATCCGACAGCAGATGTAGTTACGGGTCCAGAACATTTATGTAATATGATTCATGCTTACAGAGTTTTGAACCCTCATAATCATGGAGTAAAGATTTACGATGCTTGGTATTTTAATCCAATAAGTTGGGGAGGTTATATCAAATATAAATATTGTAAACCACTGAGTGTAATGACCGATGAGCAATGGTTAAATTGTCGAGACGAAATAAAAAGAAACGGATCCTTTGTTGCTCAGTACCATACTCATTCATGGTAATCAAAGGGTTGGATCATGGTTAATGGTTCCTTACCTAAAAACTCCTTAGTAAAACTCTAAATTATCTTAAATTTATTATTTTCTTTAGATTCTTTATAATTTATCAAGAATAACTTCACAGAAGCCGTTAACATTTTATTAATATCATGTTGTATAATTATATAACTCCGTGAAATGTCGTTATTACTTTCAACCTAAACATTCCTTTTAATAGTATATTCTCGCTTTTTTATTATCAATATTATTAAAATATCGAATTTAAATACTTTTTTCAAATAAATTTAAAATTTTTAATAAAAGTATTTTAGGAAATAAAAAAACGTTTGATTTATTCATTTTATAAAATGAAATTAGACTTTGTTTTGGTAAGAACCTTTAGTTTGTTCTTATGTCCAAGAAACATTTTGAGGATAAAATATTGTTCGATCACGCATTGCCCTCAAGCCGACTAAGATTTACACATCAAATATAAGGGAAATTTAAATAAGAATGAGAATGTGAAAAGCATTCATATCCTCTTAGCATGCAAAACATGTTGTTTTATGAGAGTCTTCTCTTTTTAGGATTCATATCAAATATTAGTTCTACTGAGTTTACTCAGCATTTATTGGGTATGGGTTATAGTATTATATATTCCAGTGTTGGGGTGTCCGAAAATAAATTTTTCCTGTATTTGTAGGTTCACATTTTCTAGTTGACGACAGAAAACATCAGAATTGTCTGTTTGATTTGTGGAAGAAATTTGATATATATATATATATATATATATATATATATATAT
>MQRK01224038.1:1182-11751 GCA_001938485.1 Girardia tigrina | reverse complement strand
AAAAAGTGATATAATTGTGTCTTCTTTGTTTTAATGCATCTGTTCCACATCCAAAATTACTCAAATTAAAATTAAAAAATGAAATTTCTTTTCTCAATTTTACCCGTCATACATGACGGATTATTTACTAGTAGATTTATATTATGAAGAATTAGTTTCTGAAAATGCCCCAAGATATAGATATCTTAATTATATAAGAGAAAATGAATGTATTTGAAATATTATTAAACGATTTGCTCAAACATAACCATTGGAATATTTATGTTGTTTAGTTCACAAAAACAAATTTCAGCATCAAAGAACTGCGCTAAAAATGAATCTTCAATTCGTAAAGGATTTGAACATCTAAAAAATGTTATTTTATAAACGAAAAATAATCTTCTAAACTTATTTTCTATGAATAAAGTTTCCAATTATAAGAAAATTCAATTTGAAATACTATGTTTCAACATTTGTAGAGGTTTCATTCATACCATAATTAAAAATCTTGCAATTTGAAAACATTTTTCGTTATTTGTTCCAAAAGTTATGACGATAGAAAGGTGCGACTCTTTGATTCAACTGTTATTTGAGCAATAAAGTGAGAAATCTGTGAAGAAAATCATTAGGGATGTGAAATACCAATCCATCTATAAACTTACGTGATTCTGATCAATGGAAACTCCCAACTGGATTTACTCTGCCACAACTATGATGTGGAATCACTGGGACACTGCTTTGGTTCCGTAGGAAATCATTAAAAATGATTATCTTGACAAAGACAGTAATAGCAGCATCACAATTTGCATGAACACATTTATTTACAACACAAACAGACTCATTTTCAGAAGCATTCTTTGTGAAAAGCATAGTTCTTGATTAGTATTTTTTTTGTATCTAAATTCAAATCTTTGATAAATGAATAAGATTTTATAATTATTGACTTTTAATTTCTCAAAATTTTATTGATATACATATACATACACACACACACACATATATATATAAAATATACATAAAATTCTGTTGTTATTTTTCCATTAATTTACCATAAATATTTTCCGCAAATCGACAACAAAATGTTCATCAATTTAAACTCGAAAAACATTTTGGAAGACATGAAATGTTTATCATCCCCCAAAATTGTTATCAGATCAACAAACCATACGTCCATCAAACCCGAGGAAATAGAAAATCATTCCCGTAATGAAAAATTGAATACCCTCGCTATGTGGCTCAACGAAATGCGTTTTGTTAGTTTTATTTGATTATCACATAGAAACCTCCAAAAATTTGAAGTGATTTTGAATCAGTTTTTGAGTTAGGTGTGTGTTTTGATGTGTGATATAGATGCATGTGCTTGTGTGTGTAAAAATGAAACATTTAAATAAAAGAAATTGATTGTTAATGTATGTGCGTGTCGTGGTGTTTGGGGAGAAAAATTGTCAATTGTGTATGTGTGTATTGTTGATTTTTCTTTTTGTTAGAATTAAAAAAATAAAACAATTTACGTACAAAAAATAAAATTTGTTTACATGGAGCAATGTAAATAAATAAAATTTTGGTGAATTTGAATTTGTTGATAATATGTTTGATTTGAATTATTATCAATTAAAAATGCATATCAATTACAAATTAATTCGTAAAAATGGAGAAAATAAAAATATTTTTGGATATTCATATTTGAAAATAAATTTATGGTTGTCTGTGGGTCAATTGAATCCATATTTCTATATATTATATGACAAAAAACTGGAAAATGATAATATAAAAGCTGATGATTTTGAAAAAGAAGCATTGGAAAACGAGGATTTCAAATGTTTCGAAAAGCTAATTGACGTTTATAAACTTGATGATAAATTGTTTAAAATTTATTGCTTTTGTGGAACTGAAATGAAACGTATGCATTACCAATTAGTTCGTGTGACATTGAGAACTATTCTTAATTTGATTCCTTTGAGCACAAACCAAATACTTCCACCACCTGCTAAAGATGATAATAATTCAACAGCTGCAAATGTCAAATCAATATAGACATCTTCTCTAAATCAAAAGTCTTCTCACGATTCTGTTACTTATTTAACTTAGAAACCCATTTATGACTAAACACTTGTGTCCTTTTTTTATTAAATCTTGATCATTTGTTGCAACTGTGATCAATCATCCACAGATCAGAAAAATTAAATCAAATAATAATGCACTGTGTTACATAAAATTAAAAACTAGCTATGTAATCCGACGAGTTGTTGCAGTAGCAATAGTAATGCCTAATTAAATAAATGGAAAATTACTTCAGTTTATTACTAAGGTTATTGAAAGGTTTTTTTTTCATTCACTCATATTTTAAAGATAACAAAGCATGTAAACTTAACACATTTATTCTTCGAAATACATGCTTTTATTTAAGAAGGTCTTCAAGTATATTTCAGCCAGTTTCTTGATTCCACGCGTATACCACTCTGTCGTCTTGGAAGCAAAGAAATTTCGGCACCCTAGTTCAACCTCTTCTACTAAATCGAACTGCCACTCTTTTAGAAAATGCGCTATTTCCCGAAATATGTGTTAGTCGCTGAGGGCAAGGTCGAAGCTGTAGACAGGATGTGGAAATACTTCGATCCCCTGCAGGTCTTGCACTTTACCACGAGTCAATCGAAGTATCCTTGCTTAATCACGAGTTGGGCTGACATACCTGAGTAGACGCACTGATTTTTCTGGTTGGAATTACTGAAAAATATCAAATTTTCATACCCCGTCACGATCCTTTTGAAGAAATTCATTTCATGGGGGTGAGCAAGCAATTCTTTGAAGAGATCAAGTCGTTGTTGTGTTGAGTACTGTCAGTTGATTAGGAATTTGTGGTCACCGTCTATTGACAAAATTAAGCTGATAAAGATGATATTGAATAGTGGGTTTTAAAGGACCAAGCTCTGCTAATCATCTCCGCTACTGTTGCAGGGTTGCTCTTTCACAGCTTGACATAGAGTGTCATCATCAACAACAGATGGTCGCCCAGAGCAAGGTTGGTCTTCCAAATTGACGTCACCATTTCTGCAACGCTTGAACCGCAATTGTGACACACGAACACTGACCGCACTTCGCCTTCAGCTTCACATATTTGCCGGGCTGCAGTAGTTGCGTTGAACCTTTTTTCCAGTAATATCACAAAAGGACTCGAATTCCATATTTTTCACTCTCAATAATCTGTTAAGAATAAACAAATAAACATTTTATGAATAAACAAACACTATCCAATGAGATTCAATATGGGAATCAATATTGTCAAAATAGAAAAACAAAAAAAAACATTTGATTCAACTAGTATACATAATTCAGAAATACAAGACAAAGATGTAAATAGAAAGATTCTTCAAATTACTACCAGAGTCCTCTTTGTAAGATTTATAATAAAAAGTGCTTTTGGAAGTATGAGGAGTTTGTTAATTTTCTTTTCTCTGACAGATCTTTAATAATTAAAAAGAAACAAATAAATTTTAAAACATAATTTAAAAAACGTTTTTACCAATATTTTAAATTAATTTTTTAAATCAAGTTTTATAATAAAATTGAAATAAATTATTGTTTAAAAAATAATGATTTATTAAGGAAAAATAAATTCGAACAAAACAAATATTAATTTATTTTCAGTTCTAATACTAACAGAAAATTCATTTTTCAGACGAAGGAAAAAGGAGAAAGTAAATGGAGTAAAAAGGAGACTTATTTTTAAAAATCTCATTATAATACGATCAAAAAATATATCTTAAAATATTTAGTTAAAACTATTAACCAAATTATATTTATAACGGATTTTTTGCTTATATTTTAATAAATTACATAAATTCATTAGGGATATGTGATTTAATTTCAACATAAATTTGACCCTTTGATCACCATGAATGAGTATGGTACTGAGCAACGTAGGATCCGTTTTTCTTCATTTCGTCTCGACAATTTATCCATTGCTCATCGGTCATTATACTCAGTGGTTTACAATATTTATATTTGATATAACCTCCCCAACTTATTGGATTAAAATACCAAGCATCATAGATTTTTACACCATTTTGTTTTGGGCAAGAAACTCTGTAAGCATGAATCATATTACATAAATGTTCTGGACCCGTAACTACATCTGCTGTCGGATAAGACTCTCGAATTGCAATCTTACTTACTAACAATAACCAAAACGTTTGATTAGGTCTTGAATACATAAACGAGTTTTGAACATAGTTCTCAGGTAAAGGTGTTCGACGATTAACTTTATCTATTGTTCCGTAAACGAAAGTATAATTATCCAACAAATGTTCAAAGGGTCTCAGACAATCATTGTCGAGATCCGTATAAATACCTCCATAACGATGTAAATATAAATACCTCGACAAATCAGCTCGATAAATTTCATGCGGAAAACTGTCGTAAAGTTTTAGAAACGAAGGATAATGCTCAGTGACAAGGTTTCTGTTGTCTTCATCTGTCCAGAACTTGATTTCCCAATCAGGAAAACAATCTTTCCATGATTGCATATGTCGTTGAAAATGATGTGGAACATCCTTATTTTTCCAAGATTGATGGATGATTCTCGTGACATTCTTCGAAATTTGATTATCGCAAACATTGTCGTATAATTCTAAAGAATCACCGATAAAGACATTTTCTATATAAATAAAGATTGTCAGAGTTAAGATCAAGATTACAAAGAATAAAATTTTTCTTTCTCTCATTGAAAAAATTTCGTTCAACTATGAATTCAACTTTCTTATTACTTTTCGTCAACCAATCAAAACAACAAGCACTTATAATGTCTTCTCTTCTCGTCGTGCTCTCTTCCAGACACGCTTCCTTCACTGTCCACAGCATCGCTTTCGAGCAGCCTCATCGTCCCCCTAATTAATTAAATTTCCTGTTCGCCTAGATTTTAGATTGTTTTGGTTTTATTTTAAATATTTCGTTTCTAAACTATATTATAAAATTTGTTTAATTCGCGAAAAAACTGTAAAATAATAAAATAATAAAAATCCGAAATATCTTATTATATATTTTTATAGACATTAACATACCAGTTAACATTTTGTAAAATCGATTGATAAAAATATTTTACTTAACAATTAAACCCATCTTTTAAACTGGTGTACTAACAGAGGCTTTTTTAGTGATGGCGGTGTATTAAGATCACCAATGTGACTTTTAATATTTTTATTATTGCAACAAGTTTGATTGTCTTCTAGACAATCTTTGTCAAAGCTTTTGTACGATTGCATTATAACTAATTGAATAAAGACTTTAATCTTATTATTTGAGCAAATGGAGAAATGAATAAATTGTTAAAATATTTATACAAAATTTTATTGGTTAAAAACTAAAATTAAAATTAATTATTTAAAAAATATTAATTCAACTTATTTATTTAAAAATTGTAAATAAAATTAATAAAGTTATTTAAAATATTAAAATTATTTTAAATTAGAAATGAATCTCAACATTACATATTTTTAAATAATAAGAATTAAAATATTAATCATCCATCTGGGTAGGAGAGACACAATTCCAAATCAACATACAACGTTCAAACACAAAACATCAAACATTCAAAATATTCCTCACACGGAGTATATTTTTTGTATCAATTTACTTGAAATCAAGCCTACTATTACACACTGTGATGAATACAGTGCTGGAAAAAAGTCTTTTGACAGTGCACTTTTTTTGCGATTTTTAGTGAAAATATATTACCAAAAACAGTTTTTCAACCCAAATTTTTAATACAACTTTATAAAAGTAAAGAATTAATACCAGGATTTTTTAATTTCAATCGAGAGAGAAATCATTGAATGATACACTTTTATTTAAAAACGATAAAATATCAAACTAAAAGTTAATCAGGATAATATGGCATAAAATGAATAAAATAGTAACAGGAATTGATAAAATGGGTTAAATGATCATAGTTTAAAGCAATCGAGTTCAATATTTGGTTGGGTATCCTCTGTTTCGGATAACAGCTTCGATACGGCGTGGCATGCTCTCAGCAAGTTTCTGGCACTCCTCTGCAGTGGTCTCTAATTACCATACCCGTTTGATTTCCTCTTTTAATTGACTTATAGATGTTATTTCGATCTCACTGAGTTTCCTCTTCATGTTGGACCACAGATGTTCAATTGGATTCAGGTCTGGACTGTTGGATAGCCAGTCAAGCAGTTCAATGTTGTTGTCCTGAAACCATTTCAGCGCCTTTTTTGAACAATGGCAAGGGGCATTGTCTTGTTGGAAAATTGTACAACCATGGACGCACATAAAATGAGCCAACTTCTCTTCTAAAATCTTGATATAACCATCAGTATTGAGTCTTTGGTTTGAATTGAGAAGTGTAAGCCCCCTTCGGCCATTGTGGGAAAAACAGCCCCAAACCATGATAGAAGCTGGATGCTTGCCAGTCTTCTTGTGTACCTTGGGTTCACCGGTGATGAGCCAACCTGTCTTCGAACTGTCTGATTGGGACAATTGTTGATTTGGAATGACCGTTCATCACTGAACATGACCTTTTCCACTGTTCAATCGTATTTCCACGACGAAAAACAATTAGAAAGTCTTAACTTTCCAAAACTATTGTAATCTATTAATTATTTTGAAGATTCCCTTATTATCAAACTATACAAAATACAATACTGAAATCATTCCTTGGTTATCAAATCTAAAGAAGAAATATTTTTAATTTTCTGTTACTGTTGTATCACAAACCCAATCAGACTGAATAATCTGTGGTTATCATATATTGTATTATTATATATTTGCTGCCAACGATCTATCGATTAAATTGATCCGGAAATTCAAAATATCAAGTCGAAATTCATTTCTGTTATCCATTTTTGGCAAAAATATATTTTTTGATTAACTATCGTTACTGAATCACGAACTTCAAACAAGACTGAAAAGTTTGAGGTTATTTTATTCTTGTTGATTACATTTTTATTTAAAACTGTTGTAATAATATATCTTTTGTTAAATCCTACAGTCGTTTACACAGTTACGGTTAAAAATTGGTTTTGTTATGTTTGCTAAAGACCAATTTATCCTGGATAAACTTTGCTTGGGATAAATTGATTTTAAGAAACTGATTTAAAACAAAGATGATTATCGCATTCTCCCAAATTCAAATAGTTTTCACATTTTGGTCAAAGCTATTAAGAACTACTAACACGATTTAACATTTTACTTTGACCATCTTTGCATGTTAAAAAAGTATTGAATTAATAAAACGTATTAATTTTTTCAATGAAATTTTTATGTTACATTGAGTTTTATGTAGAGAAAATTTTATTTTTTGATAATAAAAGAAATAAATGTAAAGTTGTTTAAACAAATGTAGAAATTGTTCAATTAAAAATATTAAACAAAATGCTTGTTTATTTCTTTCTTCATCAAGGGTGATTAAATATTCTCATCACAATTTCGGATGCTCATCAACTGATGCAAATGACTTATAATTACGAGTCGAATTTATTAATACATTCAGAGGCATCAATAGAAATTAGATCATATTCCCTCAGAAGTCGCATTATCACCAATTTTAGACAAGCTGTTCAAGATATTTAAAATACTACAGCAAAATCTTTCCTCAATTCAGTTCAATATGTTTATTAATCTGAAATAAATAGATTTATATTAATTTTAAAGCTTTTTTAATAAGAAAATAACTGTGGGAATGTTTCCATAGATTTGGTAATCATATGGTGAACAATTAACTGCCAAATGAAATAAAACATTATTGTTTCACAACAAATAATTAAACGACTTTTATTCATTAGTAAAATTTTTCACGATTTTCTAAACATGATTTTGTTTTCAATTAACTCGAAGTGAGCCGGGATGTGCCGGTATGCCAACCCGCCACTTGTTTTCGAGGCAGTATGACATACCGGCACTTATTTGATTTTAAGGCAGTATGATTTTTAAGTGGAATACCGGCTCATACCGGCACTTGTTTTTCCTAAGGCTTTAAAATTGGAAAGCATTTATTAAGGAATGAATTATATGGCTAGGCTTCCGTCTCACGTCAACTGCTGTATATACACAAACCTCACACACGAGTGTGTGCACTGTAGATAGAGCAATGCAGTCTGCTACTATTCATGTTATACAATGGAAAGCATTTATTAAGGAATGAATTATATGGCTACGCTTCCGTCTCCCCTCAACTGTTGTACATGATGCCTCACACAAACAAACGCACATACAAGCACATCATAATGTAAGCAGGAGTGTCACTACCACTAACGACTAACCGTAATGTCTTACTCTCTCTTTCTATTGCCCCCTGTCACCGCTATCTCTCTCACATATACACAAACCTCATACACGAGTGTGTGCGCTGTAGATAGAGCATAATCGTTGTCTGAGCCCAAGTACACTATCATTGGTTGAAGGTGTCAACCAATAGTCCAGTATAAAAGAAGCGTACTGTCAGTCATTCTCATTTTGTCTGTTAGACTGTATAATTAAGAAGGTAAGTGTGCTGCATAATTTAAACAGTTGTAGTGCCAGTATTAGTATCTGAAGTTTATTTATTACACATTGTATGTACACAAAATATGTCAGCTCTAGACAGTTTATTGTTGACTGGACACTTAGTGAGATCTGTAGTTACTATAGTTACGATTACACACGTTGGTGAATATCTTTATTGTGTAGTCAATAAGACTTAAACGGAGAATGGTTTTTGGTTTCCCTCAGGGTTCGTTAATGTGTGGGGGTTGTATACAATTTTGGGTGAGCGGAAATGAAAAGAAACCACTGTTTTTTTAAATATATTAAAAAATCGGGGAGGGGGCGTGGGAGTTGACGCCAGGGTGTTGGTGTTGGGCATCGGAGGAGCAAAATCACTGTATGGCCGGTTTCCGCATACCGCACTTATTTTTTCCCACTTCGAGCACTGCAAAAAATTGAACGCAATAAAAATATAACTAAACAAAACTAACAGATTCGTTTGCCAGTCATTCACATCGTCCGCTATGGACTCATCATTCATATACGAAGTGGAAGCATAATATATTTATTAATAACACTATGAGCAACATCACAATTTTCGTGAAAACATTTATTAACGCAAACAGTAAAAACCCATTTTCAGTAGCACAATCTGCGGAAAGCATCAATCTTCGATTAATATAGTTTTTCTATATTTAAATCTTTGATCAATGAATGAGATAATTCAGTTTATATTTTTTAATTTATCAAAATTTTAATGGGTAAAAATAATTTAAGTAAATTTTAAAATATTTTTTAATTATTTAAATTTAATAAGTTAATTTATTTATCTATTATTAAAATTTCAAATTACAAAACTTTGAATTAATTAGATCTTAATCACATTAAATTTAAATAATTAATCAGTAACATATCGATCCCATCTGAGTAGGAGAGTCACCAATCTAAACAAAGTACAAACAACAAAATCACAACATTCAGAATTTTCACTCACAAACACTAAAATGGATTTCTAAATTTTAATTATTATCACAAATAAAATTGTATTTAGAACAATTCTCAACAAATCTTTCATCAGTTTACATCGAACTAATTTGTTAAAATTTTTAGAATGAATCATTTTAAAATAATTATTTAAAAATACTATTTAATAAAACAACTTCATTTAATTAATGAAACTTTCCAGATCACAATAAAAATATACATGTATTAGATTTCTTTTAAATTAATTTGTTGTTTTTAATTTAAAAATTCTTTTAAATTTTTCAGTTCGAAACAAGAGGCTTTATATTTATCTCAAGCTACTATTGTTGAAAAAATCTGTTTCTATTATCCTTTTCTTATTCTCATCTATGTCCATCAATGAGAATCAAATTCCTTGATAAATATTTCAAATAATTCACTTGATTTATCGAACATCTTCATACGATTGCGACGTTTATTGGTGTTGTGGACGCCATGTTAAGAGTAGAACAAGAAGTTAGTTCAAACTTTTATTTATCACATTAAAATCTGTAATCGTTTTCTACGTGTCTCTTCTTTATTTCTTAATCAATAACAAACCGTTATTCAATTTAAAAACATTTACCAAATTCCATTTATTAAAACAATTGCGTATTTTATTTTCTATACAAATTTATTTAATTTCCTTAAATTTAACAAAAGTTGAATTTAATGACATTTAAATTTATTAATTTATTGGAAAATAAAAACAAATATAATTTGGAAAATATTTTTGTGAGAAACAGCATGCATTACAACATTCAAAACATTATACCAACAGACAATCCCTTTTACAATTCCACATTTACAATTATTTCTAGAACAACTGTTATGACAAAATAGAACTCCATAGTTTTTCCTACTTCCTTCATAATTAATGACTTATTGAACAGTATCATAATTTATCAATTTTGAAAAGTTTACACAAATTTCTTTTATTTCTTGAATTTTCCATATCTCATTTGAATAAATCAAGTTTAATTAGCATCTGTATCTAAAAGACATTCATTTTTTGTCATAAGGTGTGCCCACTAAAAAAGTGCACAAGTTTTAAAACCATCATAACTTTTTAATGCAATATTATTTAATTTCGTAAATTTGGAATTT
>MQRK01224031.1:64321-85081 GCA_001938485.1 Girardia tigrina | reverse complement strand
TCATTGTTCTTCACATAAAATTGACTATTCAAAATATTTTGTTATTGATTTTTAGAACACAGGATATCGTTCTTGTTTTGAAATTGCAGGTGCTCAGTTACTTTTTGAACGCACTGTATAAGCAAATCGATGGTATAGTTATGGGATCCCCATTAGCACCAACACTTGCTTCTATTTTACTGTCTAGAATTGAAGATAAGATCAATCTTTTCACTGGAGCTAAACCTTTAGTTTATAAACTTACGCTTATGATATTTTTCTATTTTTTCTGAAGAAGATTGCATGTCTTCTTTTTTGGAATATTAGAATTCTTTACATCAAAATATTTATTTCACTGTCAACACTGAAAAGAATGCTTCGTTACTTTTTTCTTGATCTGTTAATGGAAAAGAAGGGTTGTCGTTATGAAACAGAGATTTATCGAAATAAAACTGATACAACTCCCAAACTTTTTTTGTGAACCCAAATATAATCATAACATGATTAAAGGGTTGGTGTTTCGTACTTAGTCTTTGTCTTCAACGTGTCCCAAGGCCAATTCTAATTTAAACAAGTTGAGTGACCTTTTATATAAGAATGAATATTCAAAATCTTTCCTTGGGAAGTTAAGTCAATTATCAATTCTGGGAAATTAACAATTGATAAATTATTTAAAGATGGTGTAAGTAAAATAATGGAAGGAAAGGATGATTTAAAAAACGACAGGAACAAATGAGAGACTTGATTGTGGTAACACATTAACTGTTCTTTATTCTGAAAGTTTTAAAAAATTCAAATCTTCTATTCTAAGATCAATAAATACTATGAATTCGAATTTAAAACTCGTATCTAAAACATATAAAAAACAGAATATGTTCACTAATAAATCGAAAACACCTTTGAGTTTATGTTTGGATCTTGTGTATAAATTTGAGTGTAACGGGTGCAACGCCATATACATTGGAGAGACAGTCCGTCATCTCTGTAAACGAGTTCGTGAGCATGAACATCTAAGTGGTAGTATTAATATTGCTGAACATTAAAAACATTGTAAATCTTCTGTTGAAATAAATAATTTTAAAGTTTTATGCAATTTTAAAAATTATTTAGAAAGAGTCTCATATCAGGCATTATACAGTTAAAGCGGTTAATCCAGCAATTAATGTCAAATCAAGTGACTCATCATCTTTGTTGAAAGTGTTTACGTGAAACAATGATTACATAATCAATTGTGCAAATATTATTTTAACATATGTAAGCTTAACAGCTACAATCAGAATCACCTGATGATGACGGATATTCCGACGAAATTACATCAATAAATTTTTTTTAAATGGCGTCTTTTGATTTTTTGAATTTATATTTATAATTTTTTAAATTTTAGGTAATACTCTACTCATGAAAAAAATATTTATTTTTGAAGAATATTCAGCAAATAATTTTGATTAAGTCGTATTTTTAGTTCGGAAATATTACAAAATTAAATAAAATTAATTAAAGAAAATATTATCTAATGAAAAAATTGAAAATTTCTAAATTTGTATTACATAACTATTTCGGGGTCGAGAACAGAGTGAAACTTTGACTCACCTTTTATTTGGTATTTAAACGATGTATGTATGTCAGTTTTTATAAAAATATTTTGGTGTGGAATCTTATCTTTTACAATATGTATTTTTCGATAAATTCTAAACGTTCATATATTATTATGCGGTGTAATTTGTCTTTTGTCAAGATTGATACGAGAGTAAGTTTTAGTATTTTTGTCGAAGACAGTGTCCTCAGTTTCGATTATTAGATGTAAGGATTAATAATGTAATTACGTGATCAAAAATTATTTTTTATTTTTTTGCTTTACTTGTTAACTTAATCAAAATAATAATAGTAATTGTTACTTGTGTTTATATCGTTTTCGATATTCGAAGTGAAATTATCAGAAGTGAAATGAAGCACAAATTAATAATTTATAATTCAAACAAATTTTCAGTTTATTTTAATAATCGATTCACCGACATTTATCTTAATTTTGCATTTTCGATTGAATTTTTAAAATCTGTAAAACCTAAAATTAATATTTAATTCCATTTAAATTGAATCTTATTTATTATAAAAAAATAATTACTTTAAAATTTAATTTATTTCAATTATATTACAATAATTGCTTAAATATTTTAATTTAAAATATTTTTTAATTTTATATTATGTTATAAAATTTTAATCAGTCTTAAATTAATAAAATATTTCAGTGAAAAAAAATAACTAAATAATAATAATAAATTATTATTAATAATTATTATTATAATTATTAATTTGATCATTTTATGCACAAACAAACAAAAACACTCGAATATAAAAATAAATATTTATATCTGAGACTTTTGTTACATTAAATATATTATTTGCTTTCATAATTATTTATTAAAAATATCTTAATCTCTTAAAAATAGACGTATTTCGTATTCGTATTACTTTTTGTTACATTATTATTATCTATTCTGGACAAAATAATTTATTCTGCAATAGAAGGGAATTGTATTGAATATTATTAATGCTTCTAAAAGCCTTTAAAGAAATATTTAAGCACAGTGATTTCTTTGAAGTAAATGTCGGTTAGAATAGATTTATTTGCTTTGAAAAAAATTTACATGTCTTTATATCTTTTCATTAATTATTAGGATAGAACGAGTTAAAATAAGATCATAAATAATCTGTTTCTTTAATCATTATTCTCTGTTCAAAAGATAAATTAAATTATAATAATATCAAACAAAAATAATTTTTAACCATAATTAAGAACTCAATTGCCAATACATTTTATTTAATAATAAACAATTGGTATTTTATTTTGTTAATTTTCTCTTTAATCCATAAACAACAATGGTCAAAGAAGATCAGACCAACCAAGGAAGATCAGTTTTACAATTGAGATTATTCAGAAATAGAGAAAATTAAAAAAAAATTGAAAGAAGTTTAAGATTTATGGAGTCATTCTAAGATAAAGGATCTAAAAAGAACGTTAGACGTATTCTGAAAATTCTATAAAGGTTACTTAGATTAAAACGTGACAAAACTTTAATCAATAAAAGTATCAAGAAATTTGAGTTAAGAAAATTTTTTTATACATAAAAAAAGTTTTTTTTTGCTGAAAGTTTTTAAAAGGTAAATTTTTCTGTCTTACAAGTAAATATTTATAAAAATCCCTTACAATAATTGCATGACGAAAATGTGTAATTTATAATCGGAAAATGCAAAATGGAATCTGAAAGTATTTATAATTTCGATGAATAATAATAATAATAATAATAATGATAATATTAATAATAATAATAATAATAATTATTATTATTAAATATTATTATTATTATAATTATTATAATTGTTATTATTATTGTTTCATTATTATTTTTACTGTTATTATTATTATAGTTTTTTTATTGTCTTAATTAATTATTATTATTTATTGATTAGATATTATTATATGCAAAGTTAAAATGCTTTTGCTTTTAGATATTTTAAGAGTATATTTTCATAATGGTAATTGATACATATAATACTGTTATAAAAACAGCCATTTAACACTTCTCTCTCTACGAGATACTTTCACTCTCTCGATGTCGTTAGGACGAAGTTTGCATTGAGAAAAGAGAATATTTACATAAATGAATGTGTAATAAGACTAAAAATATATCATTTTTCTATTTCTATTCGTTTTAAGTAATTAATGTTTTTTTATAAAACTATCTTTACTTTATTTTGACATCAATTTTCTTTTCCGTTTTGGTTTTTTAAAATCAAGAATCGATTTAAAGATCTGCGAGATATTTCAGTTAATTTTTATGTAAAAGTTAATAAAGTTTTATTTATTAAAATACTAAATCATACTTAAAATTATTAGAGCAAAATACTTTTAAAACATTGCACAACCTGTCCACGTCCTTTGAAACGTTTTTAATATTTTCTAATCACATGAAAAAGTATTTATTATAACATTTAGTTTATGTTGAATGTTAGAAGTGTATCATAATTATAATAACCTATCGCTGGTAATGAAGCAATCTACGATCAGGACGATGTTGGAATAAACTGCGGAAGAATAAGAATAAACTATCTGTGATTTAGATCAATGATTAGGCTTAGCACAGTTTTTAACATCAAAGAAATCAACCTCGAGAGCACAATAAAGATCACTTATGCTATTGAACATTAAATCAGAAAAGTAGGGATAGACTCAAAGCGTTTGAAAAAAATTGCTACAGAAGAATGCTGAAGATCACGGGGATAGAAAAGAAAATAAACGATTTTGTCCGGAACAGAGGGACATTAATACTAGATAAAAGACCGGAATCAATAGAAAAGACCATCACAAAAAGGAAGCTGAAATTCTACGTACATCAGATAAGCAAAAAAAGCAATAGAGAAGGTTATGATTGACGAAGAGTGGAAAGAGAATGGATAGACGACTTAAAAGAATTGAGTGGATTGAACATGGAGAATCTGAGAAGAGAAACTGCAAATAAATAGATGTGGCGAAAGCTTTTGCATAATTGGATGCAACAACGACTCAACGGCTAAGGTTTACAATAAGAAGAAAGAAGAAGTAACAAGGTAGTTTTAATTACAAAGTAAAGATGCCGTTAATTTTGTTTTCATTCATATATTATATAAGTTAAATATTTATATATAAATTTCGATTATTTTCATTTAAATAATGAAAACAATTTTTGTAAAATCAAAGAGTTAAGATATAAAAAACCTGAAAGTGTCAATAAGTTATTTTGATATATATTTTGATAATTTCTGATCAAAACTAAACTATTAAATTCTTCTATTATCAATATCTTGAATCTTTTGGTCGAGATTGACAGAAAAAAGCAAAATTTACGTGACTGAAGACGCATATGGTATATTAAATTTATCTTTAAAATTATAATTCTTATGAGATATAAAATTTAAAGATGAATTATAAGAGAAATGAAAGAAATATACAGAATATTTAAATTATACTAAATCAGATTTTTAATACATTACAATTGTTATTCTTAATTAGAGGACATTTTTATTTTCTGTTTAAAATTAGTTGGATAGTTTAATTTACAAAAATATAAATAATAAAAATAAAAAAGGAATTCCATTTTCTTTTATAATTAAAAATATAAAAATATATATATATATATATATATATATGTATATATATAGTATGATTAATGTATGAAACAGCCACCCAAAAATCATTTCTAACATCAATATGAAATGCAGTTTATTAAATTTTAAAAATAATCACAATATGTTTCGACTAGTTTCTTGTCAAATATGCTTCGGACCAAAAGTGTAATAAAATAGAACTTGATTTCTTTAATAAAATATTTATAAATTTTGTATTTAAAGTTTGCACCCACATTATTGACAAACTTTGTCTATTAAACAGAAGGTCGAGTATTCATTTTCTGTAGAAAAATGGTTCAAGGAAGTCTATGGATCGAAATATTTGTTATTATATCTTCAAGTTAATTTCAGTACAAATCTACCGTGATCTATGTTCCGAGTTTTTTTAGTTTTATATAAATAAAAATAAAAAACAATGTCATTAAGCTAAAACATAATGAAAACCAAAACCTTTTTTTTAAATATCAATTGTTAGGAATTTAAAAATAATATTAAAAATTTTTGATAGAATGTAATCTAAAATATACTAATTAAAATAAAAAAATATATGATTGTTTGATGATTGTAAAAGAAATTTTAAAATTAATAAAATTAAACGAAACTATTAAATAATTGTAAATGTTCGTGTAATTTAAAATTATAAAATTTGATTAAAAATAATTACTCTGAATTACAAAAAAATCGAATTCTTTATTTCCCTAAAATCGTTTATCGATTTTGGTCAATTTTGATGTCCTAATTTCGAATCTGCTATCCGTTTTCTTCCATCACATCAGGTTTTTGAGAAAATCAATTTCCTATTTTTTCCAAATTTTTAACATTTTATTAATAATATTAATATAAATATTAATATTAATAATTTTAGGGATTTTTCAAGGACATATAATAAGAGTAAATCATAAAAAAATTGTATTTTATTGTTTCAAGCATTTATTTTAATATATTATATTAAATATTATATATATATATATATATATTTGAATTTAGGTATAAAATAGTTTTAACCCAATAAATTAATTCTTTAGAACAGTTATTAGAAAAATCTCTAATTATGTCAATCAAATTTATCAACGAAATTCCCAACGAAAATCGTGGATAAAAAGGAACAAAAACAACTCATCATATGAGAATGAGTGAATTAAAAGACCACAATGGGATGCTGCCCCATTATGCTGAATGGAAAGATGGGCGTATAAAAGAGAATTGATCTGAAACTGTGTACTACGCCACTTATACTTTAGAAAATTTAAATTAATTTTTAATTTTATGTTTTGAAAACGATAATTTAAAAAAGATTTTATTTTAAGAAATTATGAAAAATCATTTTTTTATTAAAAAATTCTTTTAATTTCAATGTTTTCTTTTAATTTAAGATAGCGAAAAGATTAGATAAGAAGTAAACTGCAGAAGAAAAATAATACTGAAAGATATATTAAAAATCTTTCTTAAGTGATTTTCCATAATTAAGGAACGTCCTGAATCCTTTTTAAACTTATCTTAATCTCCTTAGCAATAATTAGCATTTAAACACTATTGAATGGCTTATTCGACCCTATTAAATGAATGAAAATGCTTCCCTTTGTCGTTGAATCAGTCTCGCTTAGTGCGAATTCTACGACGTTGATAATATTCAATTTATTGTCTGATATTTATATGAATCCAAGGGAGCCACTTTCTGTCTTGGATTTGTAATTTTGAAAGAAAAGTTTAGAGATTTCGCTTTCAAAACATTCTTCACCAATGTACTAAATTTGAGTTCAAACATTGGTAAGTATGAGAATTATCTCAAAAATTTGGATTAACTAATGTCAAAGGAAAAAAAATTGATGCCTGAAATTTTTGAAAGCATTTCTATCTTTCATAAACACTATAAAGAAAGCTTGGAGACATCGTTATTGGTCTTCGATCCTTCTTTACTATATAATATAAAAATAAACAAAAATTTATTAAGCATAGTATAATAGTAAAATAACAAAAAAAGTAAGCAGAAAAAAGATATTTTTGAATCACAATAAATTTTAGAAAGTTACATAAACTATAAAAATGTATTTAACCAACAGTCTAAACAATTCTTGGGAAAAGAATGTTGTAAGGTTTGTTGCAAAGTTTTATGAATTTGAGCTTGTAGATGTTTGAATAATCCGTTACTCAAGATTTTCTTTTTATGATTCAAGAAATAAAATAAGACATTGGTGATATTCGGTATTATTTAATATTCTCGATTTAATCCTGCTGATTTGGATACTTTTATTTTGTATTTTAATTTTTATCACTTATAGCGATATCGATTTTTTATATAAATATTATTATTATTATTATCCAAATTTTCTCCGCTTACTTGATTCGACGCATAATGTAAGGCCTACCAAAATAGAAATGAGTAAGAAGAAATGAGTATATATATATATATATAGTCAACTCTATATATTTTCACGCTCGATAATTTCACAATTATACAATATCACTCTATAGTTAGATGCAAAACTTTAAAGCAAAAGACACTCTTCGATTAATTTGAATTATGATTTTTATGACTGTATGATTTGAGGATTGTCTTGTTATGATTATATTGGATTTTTTATAGTAAATTTTTATTTTATTTAATGTATTAAAAATTAAATAAGTTCATTTGAATCCAATGATTTAATGGTAACATGTTTTTAATTATTATACAGTCCAATATAATGTTTTAGTTTAATACATGTGTAGATTGATCTATTGATGGGATTTTTATCTCGACAAATGACGTCTATTTTTATCCTTATAAATATTTTGTAAAAGATGCAGAAAAATGAAGAATATAAAACGTATATTGTAGATGCGTGTTTGCCTTGTACTGAACAAATGTTTTATTATACTTAATATCATCAGTCTTAAACCTGGTGCAGTTGAGAAACCTGACTGTTATCTCAGGCTGCCATTTGGCCAGACATTTCAGTCGAATCGCATAGAGAAGATTTTGGATTGTTTCGGGTTTGATATGAAAGCTAAAATTGAATGGATTGCGTCGAATGGGGAAGTTTAATCTGAAAGATTATCTTTTGGTTGGTTTTAAGTTGTCATCTTCATTATAAGCATATTTTACCCGTTCAAGTACAAAACACTAGCGCAAACATATCTTTTTATCAAACGGAGTTTGATAATGGTTAGTTTGAGAGAATGGAATAGATCGCGTTTAGTGTATTTTATCTTAATTTTTAGGAAAAATGAAATAAATTTATTTTATTCTAATAATGTATTGGTAAAAGGTTTTTATATATTGTAAAGTCCCCTATAATGTGCTAGTACCTAATGACTGGACTTTTCTCTCGAAACTCGTTATCTTTTTATAGGTTTTATATAGATTTTACTGTTCGATTAATTTAAATATGTATAATTAGTTTGATCCCTACAAGCGTCACAAATATTTATGGGGGGTCCAGCTTGAGGTCGTTAGTAAATACCAGTTGTCTTACATTAGTTGGATTTATTTAATAGAAGATGGTAATAAAATTCAAATATTTAGAGAAATATTTCATCTGAAGTAAATAGAGATATTTGTAATTTCCATTAAATAATTCAAGATTTTAAATTTAAATGTTCATGCATCATTTATAGCAATCAGGAAGCATTCCGAGGCATTCCAAGTACCTGAACCGAATCCCATAGTCGAAATAAGTAATCTGGAGGATGTCAAACTCATTAAATAAATATTGAAGTTATTGTCCACCATATTCGGAATAGGTTTTACCCAAACATCGTATTCAGAATCTGGTTTTAAATTTCTTAAAGTGTAACAGCAACATTTTAAATTATGAATAACGTTAGTTGCATTTTTCTCTGTAGATTTCCTTTCCGTAATATCGAATATTAAAATATACGTTATAGTAAAATCTGTTGTGTCAATTTTATCATCCCATTGTATGTTCCAACAAATCGTGGCGGACTCTTTCGATATATTTGTTCCCCATATTTTAATACCTTTTACTCCGGTAATGTTGTCTAAAGATAGGGAGTTTATTATCAGGGACTTTGTTAGATAAAATATTTTTTAAAATATAATTTATTTAATTCTTACTTTCATCCTTTGTTTGTTCGGTCAATTGTGCGGCAACTCCGACTCCGTGATCCGTTTGTCCGGCCAAACTGATATGATACGCTGTTCCTGGCTTAAGTTTATCTATAAGGTATTGCGTTTTATCCGGATCTATAAGCTCTGTTTTGATGGAAGGGTTCTTTTCATCATCTACTCTGTATTTTAATTGATAATGTTTCAAGTATATTCCTTCAGGCATGGTCGGAGGAGACCACATTATTTGAATAGAATTAGCGGATAAAGAAGCCCCGCGAAGATTTTGTGGAACCGGTGCAACTAATACGAAAAAAAACAAATATTGCATTTTAAAAAATTAATAATATAAAAATAAAATAACAATTAGAAATTGTTTTATTTCTACAAAAAATCAATAGGTTATCGTGATAGAAAGAAATATTTAAATTAAGAAAAAACAAAATTAATTTAATATATTTACTAATAAAAAATTACTTTTACTTATACATTATGAGAAAAAAATATCATTTTTGAATTAATTGAAAGTATTCACATTTACCGAAATTTTGTTTTCCGTAAAAATTATTTAATTAACTTTTAATTAATTTTATAATTGATTAATTTATAAATTTATTTATTGAAATTTATTGGATGCTTTTGTAATTTTAATTAAGGATTTAAAAATTACAGTGATTTCTCTAAGGAATTATTTTTTTATAAAATATATACCTTTATATATTATTTTTATTTAACAAAACATAATTTGAAGTATGAAATTTCCGGTTGGATATATTAAGGGTTAAAGGGTTATTATTAAAAAGAGAAAGACCACATCCATTTTTCTGATTACTCTCGTGGACAACTAAACAAATCTCTCTAGAAATGATGTGTACATGGGAAAACCTTCCAGAATTTATAGAAGTGCAAGACTCTGATAGAAAATTAAAAATATAATTAAGTATACAAATATAGCTGAATTCCTACGAAAGAAGGATTAAGATTTTTCGAGATTTGCAATATTATAAGAATTTTGAACATGAATTAAGTTTACTTATTTCCACTTCAACATATTACTTAACGGATTACCTAGGCTCGTTAATTTTCTTTTTCCTTAATATATAACTCTTCAATTCATTAGTCTCTAAAACAAAATAAATAAGAGTCTTCCAATACAATCAAATGGCTTCAAAATCCTTTAGATGGGCCTCTCATCTCTTTCGTAAGTTAAGCCAAAGCTTCTTTAAAAGCCTCATAATACTTTTCTTATGAGGACATAGGTCATTATCTCATAAACGTTTCACAATCGTGATACGGACATCTAAACGTTTCTGATATTCAAAACTCAAAGTGCGTTTTAGCATTCGTTTCAAATATCTCAGTGGCACGAGGATGTTATTTCGGTATTAGATTAATGTTTGTCTCTATTCTATGGTATAGGTTCATTCTCTTAATATATGCATATCTGTTAAGATCCGATTTTCTCCTGGTTAACTTGTTTTATTGATAGTTGTTTTTTCATGTGGATTATTTTCCTCAAATTCATGTAATCATTTCTTTTCTGAACAGTTGAAAAACTTTTATTTTGGTCAGACTAGTTTTGACAAGTACTACAAAGACTGTCCATACATCTCGAGGGCAAAATCATGTCATCGTACTCAGATGAGCACTATTCAGCATAATTAACCTCAATAAGCTATTATAAGAGGCAAACAACCACACCTAAAACTCTTCTTCTAGATCGATAAAAGCTACATATACTTCTTGATTACAATATTAATCTTCTTCTTGTATCTTCGGAAAGACACTTATAGTATAATGTGTGCTTCCACTTCTGAACCCGAAATGACATTTATCGATGTTGGCATCTAAGATTGGAACGATATAAAAACTCTGGCTTCTTCCCATACATCAGTAAATGTTTCAAAGCATTCTACGCCGCAAAATAGTAGTTCATGTGTTCTACATTTTATCAGCTCATGGAATAATTAATTTGTCCCTGCAACTGTTCCATTATTTAGTTGGTGGATGGTGGTGACCACTTCGTTTGTCTGAGACATATAATAAACACAAAGTAGCCTATCCATTAAGTTAAATTCCCTGGTCGTTTGGCGTATGTAAATGGAAAAGCCGGTTAAAATTCTGAGTTATTGACTTGTTTCGAAAAGTGATTTTGTTATTTTACGTAGAAAATTACCTAGCCTAAGTAAAAAATAAAGCGGTTATGTTACCACAATTTAAGCTGAAATTCCTTTAAAAGGAAACATGGCTTGTAGTTTTTTCCATTATTACATATAACATTTTATAATTATGATAAGGAAAACCATTTAAGAGGGTTATAAAACTCCTTTCATATTAATGAATTGTAATTAAATATCATGTTAGGTAATAAAATTTTATAAAAAAAATTGTTAGATTAATTGTCGTTTATCATTTTTGATTAAATATTAAATAATTTCTTTTAGAATTTCAAGTACTTTTAATTGAAACAATAATATTAATTTAATAAATTAAATTAAAAGTATTAATTAATTAAAAGATATACTTTTAGAATCTAATTAAAATATGATTAATTAAAATAAATCATCAATATATTGAATATTACTTCGTAAAAAAAACTTTTTTTATTATTTAAAAAATAAAAAAAATATTTTACAAATAATTTTAAAGATAAGAAAAATGTCACATTTAATTATTAAAAATCTTTAATTATAAATAATTATAATATGTATATACAGAAAAAAATTAATTATTTTCCTAAAGATTTTTTAAAATTACTTTCAAAATAAAAATTTATTAATTTTATTATTTATTGTTACTTAAATATTATTTTATTTTAATAATAAATAATCTTATAATTATAATTACAGTGATTATTAAATTATTCTTTTTGTATATTGGGTATCAAATAATTAATTTTTTTATATAATTTTATGAAGAATGGAAATTAATGTTCAAAACAGATTAATGAAAAATGAAAAAGAAATATCTTTTAAAATAGAATTAGAGTGAAATGTAAAGCAAATATTTATATATAAAATGACTTTTACGCGTGTTGCAAAGTTTTTCTTTCAATTTCAGAAGTAAAAAAGCTTCAATATTAAACAATAATCATTATTCTAAACAAGATTATAAATATAAATATTTAATGAAGGCTTATGATGAAGTATAATTTATTTTTGTGTTCTATTATCTTCAAGAAGTATATTATTTTTTATCATTTTCTTGTTTAAATTTACAAAAGTATCATTTAAACTGTCATAAAAATAATTCTTATAATAATACAATTGTAATTTTAGTTTTCATTGATGTAATTTTTAGCTTTTCAATGTACAAACAATATAATGGAAAGTAATAGAAAAGTATCAAAACATTTTTAATAAATTATTAATACTTAAATATATTTTTGTTTTGTAACCATTTACTTAAATAACATTTGTATAAGACTAAAAATATACTTTGTATAAAGTGATAATAACTAAAACAGAATTCAATAATGTAAACCATATGAAATATTTGGGTAAAAAACTTTCAACATCTTTTTATTTAAATACCCTTTGAGTTTATCAAGGAAGAGACAATGTAAGGATAATCAAAATTCCAAACTGAAGGTACTTCAAAACATTATATGGGGAATGGCCAACAAACTCCAGTTTAAATAGTTTTCAAAAATTGAAAACACAGTTTTATGAAAAATTAAGAACTGGAAAAAGGAAGTCCAGCGCTTTAAAACCCACAAAACGAACCAAGGACATATGGAAGCTGCAATATTGATGGTAAACTTGCGTAAAACTGATGCTGCCTTTACATGCTATCCAAATTCATAAGTGAGTCGACAATGTAAACTATGTAAATATTCGTTTAACTAATTTCGTGCAACTAAAGTCATACTTTAATTCAAGATTATAAAGATGTTAAAAAGAGAAAGAAAATACTAATGAAACTAATGAAAGAAAAACGATGTAATTCTTGATCTTTTGAAAAATGTGTTAAAGATCTCAGACGAACATATGGAACATCAAATAAGATAAATATCATTTCGAATGCTAGAAAAACCTGTATTTAGTATAAAAGAAAATAAATGCATCAAATATTTTGTAAAAGAAACATTTAAAAGAAAAATATTCTGCGTCATTCATTATGAATCTTGGAGAAAAAATTCTTTTTAATCTTGATTGCGTCTAATTCAAGAAAATTGTACACAGTTTTTAGATAACAGTTTCGTTACAACTTTTTTAAGAAATTATTTATTAAAAATGTTTTAAAGATTTTTACTCCATCATCAGCAATTCTAATTTAACATTCATTAATTTTAATTTTAGTTTTAAAAAATGAAAGTTTTAATAGATGATTATTTATATTTAATTATTCAAAATATTATTAGTTAATATTGGTAAATTGTTTTTTAATTTAATTAATGATTTTAAAATTTAAAACGACTTTACTGTGTCCATTTTTAACATTTATTAATGGGTTATATTGTCTTATAAATTAGATTAGTTTATATTCCACTAATCTCTTTTGATTTATTTAGGAAGAAACTTTAAATTTTTTTTCAATGTCATTGAAACCGCTTTAACACTACCTATATTCTTGAAAGTACTCTTCTTAAATGTTTTAAATTCTTCAAAAAATCTGGTGATTTGATTATTTGTTTGTATTCTTCACTATATTTTTCTTTTAACCTGTTTTTAACCCGTGTTTGTTTACACATATTATCCTACGTAATCTTAATCATGTCATCTACGAGGGGCGTTCCGAAAGTAAGTGGAAATTCTTATATACGAGTGTGCACGTGTGTGTGCATCTTACAGAGGGACAGATGGCGTGGTGGCGTGATTTACTTACTTGCCAATAGAAATCGAGCAAAAGTGGCATTGGTCCATGCAACATGTGAGCAGCATAGAGGAAACTGTCATAGGCAGTGTTTTCATTTTTGTTTAACACATGGAAGACCCAGTACGTTCTCAGCGTGCCATCATCTTTTTCCTTTGGAAAGAGGATACTCCAGTGTCTGACATTGTGCGCCGCTTATCACATATGTTTTAAGGAAGAGCCCTGCAAAAGTCTACCGTCTACAATTGGGTGCATCAATTCGAAAATGGACGTGAGTCCTTGGACGAGGTGGACAGGAGTGGTCGTCCAGCAACGACGAGCACGGTAGAAAATGTGGAAAAAGTGTCGGAGACCATCAATGCAAATCGCTGCCTTACCATTCGCGATTTGGCGGAGATGACAGGCCTATCTGAATGACATTGTATTCCTTCAATAAATGCTTTCTTGTGGTGTCGTCTCCCTTTTTTCAACTTACTTTCGGAACGCCCCTCGTATATTTCTGTTTGTGTACATGTTGTCCCTCAAACTTCCTTTAAGAATATTTGAACTATGGGTTGATATTTTACAATTGAAAGACAAACCCAAAACTCTGTGAACTAGGCCCTTTACTATTCCATTTCTATATTTTTCAACTTTGTAAACAACTAACTTATTACCAGAAATGTTTAATATCCTTTCTAAACTATGATATATGAGAATACTTTGAGACAAAGATATACATCATAACCCATAAAACATAAATGAGTTGAAACTCGTCTTCATCTTAAAATTTGAAAATGCATTTAATTGGCCGATAGTCTGTCTAATATAACTTAAAACTGTATTCAAAACAAATAAGAAATTTTAAAAAAGGTTCATAATAAAAAATGCTTTTGCTACCGATCAAATTGTACAACTTATGACTATAAAAAAGTTGAGGGGCCTATGAATACCTATTCCTGCATTTATGTCGTCAATTTGCTCTCGTTCAAGGGATTGATTAGCCTTTGGAAGGTTCCACATGGTCGTTTTGCTTATTCAAAACTAATCAGAATAATATTGTAACAGATAAAAAAAGCAAATAGATAAATCGAATTAGTAAATGTAGTTGGGGAGAATGCATTAGAATAATAAAACGACACTGGTGGGAATTCATCATAAGTTCCGCACGATGTAAAGAATAATAAAAATATAATTTTAAGTAACTGCATGTTACTTTGAAACATAAAGAATATATTAAACTATAATAAATCATACCTTTTTTTAAAATTTCAATTTAGAAAACACTTAATTTGAAAGCATAAATATTGATTTAAATGAGATGGAGTATTAAAAACAATAATTTTATGAGGTATAAAAAGAAGAGGAAAAGTAGAAAAATAACTATTTTCTTCAGAATCAGTAATTTTTAAAATATAAAAATACAGTAAAATTACAAATTCCCAGATGGAATTAAAGAATATTCGCAAAGATAATTGCATTTATTTACTCATGGAAAGATTATTTCAGAAGCTTATGGAACACTTTATAACACTTTATGACTTCATACAAAGATGCGCTGAACATTGCCGTTCTTTAGTTTTTTGAGTATTTTTACAAATAATTGTATTATACTTTATTTAAACAGTATTAACATGAAATTTAAATAAAATTTCCATAGCACTTGATGTTTTTTAAGCAAATTCAATCAATTACTTGGTCTTATATCATAGGAGTCAGACTATTGATATATTCAGTGATGTTTTGTTTAACCTTCTAAACATTTTGAAAGTTTTTTCCCTTACGAAGGCTTCAACATTACTGAACAGAAAATTATCATGTAAATTTAAGGTCGGATGAATAGCAAGTTATTTTAATAATCTGATATTAACATTTTGGATTAAGACAGAATGTTTAGATATCTTTGAAGAAAAGTGTTATGAAACATTCAAAACATTTTGTGTCTCTTTAGTGCATCCAACTTTAAATATCAGAAATGGTTTTGCTAAATTTTTATATCTTTATTAGTTTTTTGTTTCACTAACTTCCAATAACTCAAAGTAAAATACACTGTTAGATGCACTCCCCTTGATAATCTGATATTTTTTGACATGTAGTTCATTGACCTCTTGGTCAATCGTTAGACGGTCTATTCCTCACGTTGTTAATATTTGAAGAATGTGGCAAATAAATACACTTTAACCGGATGCGTAGAAACGTACCCTATCGTTTTAGACCACTTGTTTAAACCCCTTTGTTTTGACACCACTTTTTAGTTTTATTAAATTAATTTTTTTTATTTTACACGGTTTAGACTCAATATTTTATTTTTGATTTTATGACAATGATTTTTTGAATGATTCGACCTTATTTTGACACTAATGACATTCTCACGGTATTCTCGATCAGATGAATGGAAAAAATTGAATAAGATCTTTTTTAATTTATTTGAATGAAGATTGATTTGAGCAAGCAACAAAGTCACAGGAATCCCTATACAAAAAATGTATCATAAATAAAAATTATTATGATTACAATAATAAATCACGGGTTGGATTGCCGCTCATAAAATATTTAGTATTTTTATCAAATAAAAGTAAAATGAATACAAAAAAATTATTATTTAAAACTTCAGCCAAATATCGAATTCGTCCATCTAAAAATTGTAAAACGAACTCTCCCTATTCACCCAAAATGAAAAAAATGAGAAATTTTCATAAAGTCAAATAATAAATTGGGCCATAACCATCTAAAATAAACATAAAATTAAATTAAAATAAAACTAGAGTCAAAACAATCTGGGTCAAAATCATCTGGGTCAAAATCATCTGGGTCAAAACAATCTGGGTTAAAACTAACCACTTCTTTTCTAATCAAACATACATTTTCTTGTACGCATTTTGCTTTAGCAACTCTTCAACAATGTGCAAATTCCATTGCGCTTATATGATAGAATATGTAGTATTCACCTGCTTGTGAGCAATGTCGTTGTGAGGAATGTTTTGAATTATGTGTTGATATTGTGCATGTAGAATGTTGATTCGGATTGTGCCTCTCCTACACAGATGGATGATTGATATTTTCTTTGATTCTTACTAATTAAAAATAATTTAATTTAATTTTAAAGTAAAAAGATTTTTAAATAATTATTTATTTTTAATGTAATTAAAAATTTTAATATATTAATTTAATATGTTCTATTTTTTTAAAAAAATGTTTAGATTTAATTTTAACCAATTAGATTCTTTATAATTAATAATTGCTATTAACAGATTTTCATTTATTGAATTTAATTAGTTTGAAGGCAGAAAATATATTGATCAAGAGCGATGTCAAATAGTGAATGCGCTTGTGATATTAATAAATGTTGTAAACCTCATATTGATGTTGTTAATGTCGTCTTGCAGAATTCTTTAAATTTTTTTATATTTAAAAATTTATAAATTTTCAATATTTATCTTATTGGCCAGCACTAGTTTCTTTATAAATACTCTGTTTTTCTACCAAAGAGCAATTAATTATCTTCCATATAAGATATTCTTTTTGCATTTAACTCCTGGTACTAGTACCCACCCTTCTTTCACTAACCAAATGTTTCTCCTAGCAGTATCTTTGCAATGTATCGAGGAACAACAGCACCAAAAGAGCAATTTTTTAAATTTGTTGATCCTCTCTAATTGCATCTAAATTTCAAAGAATCAAAATTTTAATGAAAAAACCTAAACAAACAAAAAATTGAAATTTAAAAGAGAAAAATTTACAACAATATATAAATATGTATAAAACGGCAATTTTTGAGTCCCCCTGAGAAATTATGCTCTTATAGTTTCTAAAAGATTTCATTTTTGAAACAAAATAAATAAAAATAGATTCCATATATTTTAATTAATAAATTTGTTAATTTACTAAATTTTATTTAAAAAATGTTTGTTAAAAATATCATGATTAATTTAAATTTATGTAATTTAAGCAAATTATAAAAATAATCAACACCATCCATTTGGCCACAAATTTATAAATAATTTATGTTATTTTAACTGAAACTTATTAATAATTTAAGAAAAAAAATATTTTTTGAGTAAAAAGACAACTTCAATTCTGATTAAATCTTTTCTAATCTTACATTATTTTTTTATAAAAATAAAACTCTGGAAAATAGTTATTTTTCCCAAATCAATATACCGCATTTTTTATTAAATAAAAATACACATTAAAAGCACTTAAACTCAATTTGTTTCTCAAGACGAATCTTTTTACTAATGAGCTGTGAAAATAGAAAGAAAACAAGAAAAATAAAATTTATTTGTTAATCAGTTACAATATTTATAAATGAAAAATATAAAAATCACCATTTTTAAAAAAAACTATTATTGCTTTTGTAATAATTTTAATATTATTATTATATAAAATCGATATTAATGTCGAAACTGTGTCTTATTCCGTCTATCGATTTTTTTAATTTTTAGAAGTCGTGTATAAAAAATATTAATTTATTTTGATTTTAATTATTCAAAATATTAAAAAAAATTGATTATATTTAAAAATTGTAAAATAAAATTTATTTTTTGAAATTATAATTTTTCCAATGATTAATTTAAATTTAATTACAAGGAGATTAACAAAAAAACTCATTATTATAATATAGCTATAATTTATAATTTAAATATAATTGATACGTTTAATAAATATGAGAAGAAGGAATATTACATAGGCTCTATTTATAATTCAATAAACAGGGTGATTCATAAGTCCATAAGGCTTTGTAAAAAAAACTATTAAATCAAAAAATTAAATTCTTTATATCCATTCTTTAGGTAGACTGAACTCTACTTTGCCAGCAAATTTTTTAAAATTTAAAAATTTAAAAAATTTCAATTAAAAAAACAATAAAAAATACAAGTACAAAAATTAATATAATTTTACTACTTATAATTTATAAATAGATATTTTGACATTAATATTTTTCGATAACTCCGAATTTTCCGTTTTTTTCTCATTTTGGGATCTTAAAAAGTTTTTTCAATTAAATTTTTACATAATCATTTATTGTCATCGAGAATGAGTAAATGTGCAAAGTTTGAAGAAAACCGATTCACTAGAAGGCCTTTAAAAACAGGTTTCTAAATTCCATGGATGTATATATATATATATATATATATATATATATATATATATATATATATCTGTATAGAAAGTAAGTGAATGAAAAGAATGGAATAACACAAATATTTATTGTTGACCAATTGTACATCATTTGAAAATAAATTTCAGTATTTTTTGATATTATTTATCTAAAGTATTGGTGTTTTTTTGTAGTTTTTGAAATTACAGACACTACTGAGTGCACAGTGTAGTAAAGAATTTTAGCAGCATGTGAATATCACGAATGTGATAAAATCGTTGATGAAGATGAAATCTTACATCATCATGCTTCGCACCAAATTTGTACCAAAATTAAAGACAAAGGACATCTTGATGCAGTCTCCTTAGCAACAAGATGTGTCACTAGCGCACATTATCTCAGCCTGAAGAAGGTTTCAAGAACAGAAGTTTCAAGACAGACGGTTAAGTAAATTTAAACCATTTCCCGGGCCTCCTTGAAGTCCTGACCTTACTTTATACGAAAATGCTTTGTGGGTAATAATTAAGGAGACATACGTTGCCAAGAAAGCTTCCAACATCGTGGAATTGAAGAACGTCATTAAGATGGAATTCGAAACCATCTCTAAAACCACATTGGTTGCTTTTACTAAATGCATATTTTGACGATTTTATCTATTTGTGCAGCAAACTGGCCTTCAGGTTGATTCATATGATGCTTAAATTATACTGTTTTGCACTGGAAGAAGTTTTGTTTACTGTTATTATGGGAAACTATAAAAGAGTCGTAGGGACTTAGTAATCACCCTGTAGATATCATCATTCACCAACAATTTCTCAAGTTGATATTAACTAGAATTAAATTCGTATCTTTACACATTTGCAATATACATCCTTCAAAATTTATTTGATAGAGTAAATTTTATTTATTTATTACAGTTGGTTTTTCAAGCAACCACAGAGAAAAAGTCTCAAGATGTAAAGATTTCTGGAAGCCCATTCCTGCAAACCATCCATCTGCCAGAAAATTGATTATTCAGCCTTTGACGAACAATGATAGCAACGTTTAGAAGAAATGCATCTTTTTCATGTAAACTGAATCTCTGATGTTGTCGCAAGCACTGATAATTGACCAAAATTGATCACTTCAATATTGTGAGGTATCATTTTTTTCAAATTTTTTTCATTGTTAACACAAGAAACATCTGCTGTTCAGTATTTGAAATTTTGATCGTTCAATGAAGAGATTTGATTTAAAGAGACCAGTCTAATTTCGTTTTTGTTGCTCATCAAATTGTAATTTGCAGGTTATGGGTAAACATTTCTTAAACAACTTGCACGACCACAAGGTCTAAGGATTTGAAAGCAGGAAAATTTATTCCAGTATCTGAGATAAATCTTGTGGTGAAGAGTTGTTCGTGACAATTCTTGATCGTCTTTCAATTCCTTTATTCGAGTATTTTTTTCCTTAATACTTCTAGGCACGTTCCTTTGGTGTATGATGTCCAAAAATATTTACACAGGTTTTAAAATTTCAAGTAATTTAATTAAAACTAAATTCTAGAAACATATACTGGCATTTGAATAAAATTTTATTTTTAAAATAGGTAATTACTTTTCAATAACTCTGTATATTCAGATGCAATTTTGAAACAATTATTTATATAACTCAATTAAAATTATATATATATATATAT
>MQRK01224031.1:26976-53034 GCA_001938485.1 Girardia tigrina | reverse complement strand
CATAGCAATATAATCACCTGATTTAAACTTCCCTCTAATTATTCTGTAGGCCAACAGACCATTTGGAAAAGTCATTATCCACACCATAATACCGCCGCCTTTGCATTGCCTTCTCTCTCGGATTGAAATTTCACCCGGCATTACATATGAACTCCAATTATCTGGTCCATCCATACTGAAACGTTTTTCGTCCGAAAAATAGTTACATTCCAGTTATGATCTTCGATGATCCACTTTGAACACATGGCTACTCGTCGATCTTTGTGACTTTGACTCAATACAATCTGGTTCTTGGATCTTTTGTATTTCGCACCTACACGAGTCAAATGTCGCTGTACTATCTTAGTGGAAACAGTTAGTTGACACTCTTCTTTTATTTTTGGGCTAGAAACCTTTTCACCAGCACTTTTGAAACGTGCAATGGCTCTTTTTATGCACAAATGATCATTCTTCGTAATTTTACGCTTTGTTCCTGGTTTCTTACGATGTATAACTGTTTGGTAATGACATAAATTCCTCACAGCATCATAACTTATTCCTAGCATTAGACTTATCTCTTTGAATGTGAACCCATCCGATTTGAGAGCCCTTGCTCTTTCCCTTTCTATTTTGGATTTCATGTCGCTAAAAAACATCTGAGATTACTTAATATTAAGTAATAAACATACTTACCACATTTAATTTTCAATAGTATATGTTTTAATAAAAAATCGAAAAATAATTTGTCCTTTAAAATATTTGAAATTATGAAATATTTAACTTCAGTAAAACAATAATGATTAATATAATGTTTTTATAGCACTTTTATGTAGATTAAATTTAAAGTATATTAACAACTAATAGGCAACTGAATATATTACATAAATTAAAAAATACGTATAAAAATAAAAATCGAGAATTAATGTGTCCACCAGTATAATCACATCAAAAAGAATTGTTTGAAAATTTAAACCGAGGTTCACTTTGGAGAGGTATCCTAAATAATGACTGTATAATGAGTTAGTCTTGCTTGAAAAGTAATATGACCTTTACTAGAATGCCTTTACTTAACTAGATATTTATGTTTCGGGCCTTCTTTATTTCTAGCAAAAAGAAAGTTTTATAACTTAACTTAGTTGCTTTGGATTATTCTATTTAAAAAAACTATTTAAAATCATTATGATGCCTAAAAGAAAACAGAACCTTTAGAACCTTTCTTTCTTATTAATCTCGATTCATCTTTGAGCTTTATTCTTTTTTTATCATTCACCTTTATATTTTTGTTTTCTCTCAAAGCTTATTTTTTACTTTTAATTTACTTATTTTTTAATTTTATTTATCTGAAACAAAAGAACTAAAAGAAAAAAAAGAAGAAGTCCAATTCAGAAATCTTTATATATAAAAAATTATTTAATATTTATATTATTATAATTATCAAATATGGATTTTTAAAATGTTTCAAAAAATTAATTGATATCGCTAGGAAAGAAAAAAATTATTTAACCTTATTCCATTATTTGCTGCAAGAATGTTTTTTGGAAGATCAAAAAAAACAGAATTAAAGAAAATCTCATTCAGAAGAAAAGAAAACAATTATACTATCAATCCTAATTTGAAATCAACTTTATTCTTTTAAACATATTTCCATACGAAGATTCTGTCGAACATTTTGAACCGAAACTATTCACCTATCGATCCATCCTCCAACATTACAAGAAAAGGTCATATTTTTCAACATCAATCAATTTACATTATTTTGGAGAGAACCTTGAAAATTAGACAATTCTACAATTATAAAGTAATTCTAATTACTGTTGTCATCTTCTACCAACTCTATTCCTGTTTTGTGATATATTGTGTTTGTGAGGGAAAATTTGGAATGTTCTAAATTTATTGTTTGTATGCTGTTTAGATTTGTGACTCTCCTACTCAGATGGGATTGATATATTTATTGATTTATTATTTGAATCCAATGAAATTAATTTTAAGTACTAATTAATTAAAGTTTGATATTTATGAATTTTAATAATATTTTCAGTAAACGATTTTAACTTATTAAATTTAATATTAAAAAATAATTAATGTTCATTAAAAAAATACATAATGTCTTTTTATCCAATTAAATTATGAGGAATTAAAATGTAATATTAATATTTCCCCATTCATTGTTTTTTTCATATTTAAATACATAATCAAAAACTATATCAATCAAAGAAAGATGACCTCTGAAAATTGTTGTGAATAATCTGTTTGTGTTGTCAATAAATGTTTACATTCAAATTGTGATGTTGTTAATAGTGTTATTCCTCATTTTTTTCCGTCTGTTAAAATTAATCATATCTAATCAAATAGTTCAATTACCTAATTTCTACATATTTATTTCAATATTTACATTATTTGTTAGAAATAGTTTCAGAACCATTTTGACTTAACGTTTAAAACAATTTATATGTTTTAATTTCCCAATTTATAAAACTTAAGAAATACTTTCATCACAAGTATAATTTTCATATAAATAACGTAAATATAAATAAAACAAAACGAAATGAATTTGTCTTGATGAAATGAACAAAAATCAGGAAGAAAATATCTGTCTATCGAACAAACAGCCGAGTGTATCGATATTATATTTATAGATGTATTTTAATAATTAATGAAATTATAAGATTTGATATATTTCTAATTAGAAATAATTAAATTAACGAAAGAAATTTATTCTTCAAAAATAATTATATAATAATATCATTTTTCGTTATTTATATTATCGTTATTTATATTATTATATATTATCTACACTATCTTATATTTACTTTTATATATTTATAAATATTATTAATCATATTTTTTAATTCAAGCTTTTCATAAAGAAACAATTATATGTTTACAAACATTAAAAAATGTTATTAAAATTAATTATATTAAAAATGAAAATTTAGTAAAATTAAATACGATTTTTAATATCATTAATAATAATTATAAATAATATTTTAGTTAATATTGACGTAAAATATTTATCAAAATATTGTCTTAGTAATTGTATTATTATTTGGATCGCCTGGAGATCAGTTTTAAAATTTATTATTTTTGAATTTTCGGGTCATATTTATGTCAATTGCCAATCCACAACAAAGACAAACTTTTTGGTCTCGTCTTTGTAATTTTGTGCAGAAAATAATTACTGTCATTCTATTTTATTTCAAGTTGGCTAACACTTAAGACCGTCGAAGAAACGAATCGATTCCGATTCTTCTTTTCTCTATTCAATCAATTTTTCAATTTCGTCTATCCAGTGATCACTCGAGTAACGTACTCTATCATCTGTCCCAACTTGATTCCGTTTTTTTCTCGAACATCATCCTAATCACAAAAGTTTTGTACGTAAGAAAATAATTATCTTATAACCAGTTATTCTCTACAACAATTGGTGATCAAATTCTTTAGAATTTTACCCTGTATAAATTTTATGATAATTATTGTTAGCCATTTAAAACGAAACGAGTAATTGAGGTTCTAAGATTTAATAATTTTTTCATAATATTATCAATGTTGAGTAATGGGGAAAATAGTGATGTTATAATGACTCACATTTTCAAAGCCTTGTCATTGGTGGACACTCTCAAACACACACATATTCTCAACACACATTCAACAAGCATTCAATATCAGATAAATAACCCATAATATTGTATCATCACAACTGACATTACACAATCAATTTATTCAACAAGCGCACAATAATTATTGCATAATTATCCTTTAATAATTTCTATTCACAACACACATTTATCATAACATAATTATTCCCAGTCACAATTATTATTATTATTATTATTATCTAATTGCATTTGTCAAATTATTGTTTTTAGTTTATTTCTTTTATTTTTTTATTTTTATTCCCACTTATATCGATACGATCTCGGATTTACAATCCATAATAGGTTTTGTTCGGTATTGCTTAAAATTAGTACATTATTCATAGAACTTAATATTTCTTAATCTGGTATTATTTATTGGTATATGATAAAAGTTTATAAAGAAGTCGTTTCTTACGTTTAGAAGTTGCTACTGAAATTCTGACATTATTCCGATTACAAATCATAGAATTTATACAGGGTCCCCAATGTGTGCATTAGGGTCTTTTTTGCATATTTGAATTTTATTTGTTGAGGCTGGAATTAAGATATTTGACATGGAGGGTACGAAATTCCCAGAACTTAGTCTAATTATCTAATATAGGTAAAATTACGTAACTCAGAATTCCGTAACTAAAGGAACAACTTAAACATAAGAAGAACATAAAATCTGTTGTAAACTAAAAGTCTCACACATAATATAACTTCCACTAAATACTATCTAAAAGAACGCGACCCCACTAAAATAAGTGTACCTTGAAACAAGTGTTAATTCTGTCAAAAAATGTCATTAAATTCAAAACCTTAATTGATGATGACATTAGTATCGATAATAAGTGTTAGGAATTAATAATAAACGGAAAATTTTTGAAATAGGTAATCGAAATTAAGTTAAATTAATTAATTAAATATATTTTATAAAATACCGGTTTAACAAAAAAATAAAACTAAAAAATTAAAAACTAAAAAAATAACTTAGTTCCTCAAATTTTTTAAGAAATAATTAAATAAATAGAATTTAAGTTAAATGTAAATTAAATAAGAAACAAATTTGTTTTAATAATTGGCAGAATTTTTCCGGGAATTGAAAATCAGAGTGGAAATTGGAATTATTGGAAGATCAACGCAATCAATCAATTATTCCAAATATTTTTCAATATCCGATAATTAAGCGTTATTAATAAATATAATTTAGTTATGGATATTTGTTCTTCTCCAAGTGGTGTTCCCACAGATTCTAACAATAAGTATAAAAAATAATGAAAGAAAATAACAAAAAATCTGTATCAAAATAATGTCATTGAATTTAAATGAACAAATTACGCAATTCTAAAGTTTGAAAAAGAACTGGCAAGCTGGCATCGGAAGGTCCAATGTTGTTCGTTACAGCTAAAACACGGGCTTCATAGTTGGTAAAAGCTTTTAATTCGGTAACATTGTAAGAAACTTTTTTAGAGTCAGGTGAAACCTTGAGAGCCGAAGGAAAAATATTTGCAATTTGTCTCATTCGAAGATGAACGTTACTGCTGGAAGTGTCGGTAATTTGTAAAGTATAGGAATCAACTGGATGAGTAGATCTGACTGGAAGCCACTCAATGATGGCATATGTAGCATCGATTTTGCCGCATGTAACTGATGTCGGTGCTGCTGGTTTTTCTGAAATGAAAAGTAAAATATTAATAATGCAAACAAAAATATAAAATAATGATACTAAACATAAAACTAAAACCGTACATACTTAAAACTAAATTATAATTAATTCAAAATATTTTCGAAAATATTTAATATTTAATTAGTTATAAAAATAAAATAATATAATTAATATTTATATTTCAAAATAATTCTTTGGAAATTATAGAACTAAAAATATGATATTTTTAAATGATTAATATAGACTTTCAAGTTATTGAGGGAATTTTAGTGCTCCAAGAATATTTTTTTGATTTTTTCATTGAAATATTTTGTAAAAAATTTAGTAAATGAACAAATAAATTTCTGTTAAATAGTTGTGGGTAACTTTTGTAACTCCCAAGAGTGAGAGCCACACCTTCATTATTTGTTACAGGTAAACTTTCTCCTTCCATTGGCGTGTCTCAATTAAGGTATTGTCTTAAGTTGTCTTTCTATTGATATAAAAGCGTTCTTCTTGCATTATCACAATACGTTATTTAACACTTAAGTAAATTTCATCATTCAATGATTAAAATAAGTTCTCTATATGTTGCAAAAAGAATATTATTATTTTTATTTTAACTGAAATTGTTATTATTAATAATTTTAATATTAATAAAAATGAAAAACTTTAAAAAAAAGTTTAACATTTAAGTTTAAGCTTCTTTTCAAACAATGTTTGTGAAACAATATAAAATATAATATAATATAAAATATAAATAATATAAAATAATTCAAAAATAGTATTAAACAGATATATATATATATATAATTTTCTTTTTAATTTTTTTAATGTACCAGTAAAATATTTTCTACATTTTAAATAAATAAAGCAAAACATATAATACAAAAAGGAAAATTCACAAAATAACAAACATTTTGAATAAAATAAACAAGAATCGTCATTTTAATAAGTAAAATTAATTGATAATCATTGAAATATATCAAATTTCAAACATTAAAATAAATTTATATTAAAACATAAAACCAAAATAATTGTTATAAATATCATTTTCCAAAATTATGAAATATTTATAATTTTAACATTATAATATAGAAAAATAACTTTCAATACATTTAAACAAATTTTACTTTTTCTTTCGTAAAGTTTTTTATGTGTCATTTTTCCCTTAAATAAATTATTATTTTTTGTTTTTACTTTTTATATTACAATTTTAAAAATATAACTCAAACAAATTCCACATTTTGTTTTTGTGTTTTGTTTTTTAAAGCATTTTATAACTATAATTATATTTATCTTTACAACAAGTATTATTTATTTCTCGTTTAATTAAAAACGTAAAATGAAAGTAGTAAAATAATATATTTATAAATAATATTTTAATAACTGTTTCATTTTTTTAATAAATAAATTTTCAATATGAATAACAAAAGAAATCTTCTTAATCTTCTACAAATGTACAAAATAATTTAAGTTATTTTTCTTATTTTCTCCACAAAAGCATAATTTTACTAATTCTAATCTTTAAACAATAGTAAACATCATTCTTAAGAATATTTCTTCGATTTTGCTTTACAAGAAAATATTAAAAAAAAGAATGCTTTTTATTTAAGAAGCCAAAGTTTCATGGAGTTCGCATTCCTGGAAAAGATACATTACCAAAACCAGCTTTAAAAAAAGTAATATTTATACTCAAATATATTGTTCCGGTTTTTCGAAATTTTTGAAAAAAATCTTTAAATCATTTAAAACCTGAGATAAAATGAAGTTTGGAAACTTAATAACTTTATAACTAAACATAACAATACTTAGACTACTCAAGATTATATGATTTTCAGTGCATATAAACTTCAAAAACGTTTGACATAAAATTGGAAGAACCAAGTGTAAATTTGAGGTTAATTTATATTCGTATGAAAAGAAAAGATCGTTAAAAGCAGTTTTATTAGGTTAGGTAATCTAGTAACAATTGTATATAGTAATAAAATAAATTAAAATAAAACAAGTAAATTGTCGTAAATTCTTTGATATAATGGGTGCGCAGGCTAAATCTGAACAAATGAAAAATGCATACTATCAGTAAATTAAAAATAAATGGAACATCCAATCAAATTGCAGCATGAATCACATTGGGTAGGGGGTTTCTTACATAATATTTCGTCATCCTCTCGGCATTCATTTTCTCAGAAAAGACATGACAGAGCAACAGCTCCGTGAGAGAGTTCGCAACTTTTGGCAGCTGAACCTTTTAAAAGGAAAAGCCTTCACTGTAAACCACTTTGTGAATGAAGGTTGTGCACGGTATACCATCTATACGCTTCTCTCAAACCTCTCCAAGAGTTCAAATGTGCACAGGAAGCCAGGAAGTGGAGGCCACAATAAAAAGTTAACAAATCAACAGCGCGCAAGTTTTCGGAGATGTATTCAAACAAAACGTGGTGTATCTCTCAGACGTGAAGCCAGCAAGTATGGTGTCTGTGCCACGAAGATGAGGAATATTATCAAGGAAGGCGGTCTAAAATGCCGAAAGAAATTAGTTTATCACCCAAATTTTCGCACATTATATACATTTCTTTCAAACGATTCAACTCGCCAACCGCATAACTTGCCGACATCTGGATGCTTGGAAAGAATCTCTTCCATTCTTTTCGACACATGTTTTTTATTCAATAAAATATAATTTAAAGAATCACATTGATTGTCATTAATGATTTTGTTCATATTTATCAGAGAACAAATTTTGAACAAACTTCAATTCCAATTTTCAAATTTTATTATAAGGAATCACAAAACTCCAATCCACTCAAACAAATTTTTTAAATTGAAAGGATTTACACATTTTGTTAACATATATCTATTCAGCCACGTACACATTTGTTTTTAAATTTTTGTATATTTACTTGATTTTTACTTGATGATTTTAAACAAAATTTTCTTGTCAAGGTCATCAAAATAAATCGATTTAAAATAAAAAATGAACAATAATCATTCAAATAGAAATAACATCACTAAACCATACAAAAGTGATGGTTTAATTATTTATATTAATTTTAATTAAATGTATTTTTTTTATTTTATCTTATTTAATTTAATTTACTTAATTTTTTACTTTATTTAAATTAACTTGATTTAATTAATTATTTTTGTCAGTTAATTATTTATATTGTTTAATTTATTTATATATTTTCAATTAAAACTGGCAAAATGTTCGGTCAATTATCTAATTTTACGCTCCAAGAACTATTCTCCAAAAAATATAATTGTTCTGATAGTTTTTTTATTTATGATCTTTTCGAAATGATTTTTATGGATTTTATCACAGTTTTACCTCTTTAACTTTCAACAAAAATATTCTTGAAAACTTTCTTACACTTCATGGAATAACTCGAATCGGTAAGTTTTCATAAAGTCCTTCTTTAATAGGAAAAGACCGAAGTCTCATTACTTTCCAACCAGTGAATCACACTCGATCCAGTAAAGTTGTAGTGAAGTTCAGAGTAGATGAGGCGACTCTTGGGTAAAAGTTTTTCATTAAATATAAATGAAATATATTTTTGGAAATGAATATATTTTGTTACATACTATAAAATAATAATGTGTCCTCAAATGATAATTTATTTATAAAAATGAAAAGATGTTTCAAATTCAAAAGTTTAAAATAATATTATATCTTACTTTTCACAACTATTTGAACTGTTTTTCGTACCAATCCCATATTATTTGAGGCAAGACATGTGTAAAATCCCGACTCGGTTATATCAGTTAAATGAATTGTTGAAGTTGATAACTTCCGCTCACTGAGGGGACGTTGCTCAGAGTTTTGACTATTTGGAGGACCAATTACGATCACCCATAATACTTGTGGAACAGGGTAACCTTCAGCTGTACATGTTAGATTAGTCCCATGGCCAGCCGAGACTTCAATAGTTGAATTAAAATCAATAATCTGGGGAGTCATTGGACTATCTGAAAAGACGTTTTTTTTTAAATTACATTTCTTTCATCCGGTTAAAAAAAAATTTCAAATAAAATATTAAAATAATCTTTCAGTTTTTTAATTGTTCTATATTTTTGTTTACTTTTGAAAAATCATACTGAAATGTGTCATTATTATTTCTAAATATATTTTTATTGTATTTAGTTCAAATTAAAATGGAAATATATTCCTTACACTCTCCTCCGAGTTAGTTGATCCATCCCCTTGAGATCACATATTTAAATTTCTAAATGATTCTTGAAAATCGATTATTGTTACCGGAAACTATTTTTCCATCGTTTTCTTTTTAAATTTCAAAGATGATAAAATGTCAAAAACATAAATTCAAGGAAAAGTATATTATAAAAACTGTAAACCGAATAGAATTTTATGTAAATATTTCATTGCCAAGCATTTATTATTTATTCAAAATATGTTTTAATCATGCTCAGAGTTTTGCTAACCATGCACCATGCCTTCGAGTACTTGCCTTTTTGTTTCATATAATGTATGAGAGACGAAAGACTTCCTGAGGAAATAATTACATTTAAAATTAAATTAAAGTTTTGTCTTTTTATAACAAACAACGTATAAATTATTAATTTATTACAAACAACGTTGTCGTATAACAAACAGCGATTAAAAGATATAAAATATTAAAAAAAAATAAATTCAATTTCATAAATTTTTCATATTACCTACAGAATAGAAATTTATTATTAGTTTTTCCACCTTGTACAGGGAATCTCTACAAAAACAATAAAGTCCACCACAGGAAAGTCCACGAAAATTCTATTTATTGAGAGAAGTACTAATAAATTTTATTTATTATTTAATTTTGAATTAGAAAATGCTGAAAAAGGATTATTACAAATCTACTAAATTAATCCGACAGGACATTTATCTAAAATAGAAGAAGTAGGTACTCAAAAGACGTATAAATTGGAAAGGAATTCTTACAAAACATAATTCAACAAAATTGAAGTCAAAAAAATTGAGTCTCATTTTTTATCCTTAATAAAAAAATATTATTTTTCTCAAATGCTTTTACTTAAAAAGTTTGATTGTAATCAGCGGTTGTTTTGGTGAATAATCAATCTTCAAAAACTATATTTTCATCTTGACATATATTAAATAATTTTATTAAAGTTTTTTTTAAGAAATTAATTATTGAGCATGTTTTGAAGTTTCATACTAAATCATCATCAATTTTAATTAAATTTGTGTTGGTTTTAGTTTCGTTTTTTAACTGCATCTCGAGTGCTACAGTATTAATCCATGACTTGACAACTTTGACTAACACCTCGGTATGAGCAACTGTATTGACTCTTAAAAATGTGGAGACATCACATAACTTTCACTTCTAACAACACCTAGATTCATTAGTAACGCTAGAAATTGGGTATACATCACCGTAGGTGCCTCATCCTGGCTTTTGCAGAGTTACCTAACATTTTTGCAGTTCACTTTCTGGTCCTGAACAAAGTTCTTCTTGTCTGAAAAAATCAGGTCATTCCTGAATCCTCGAGATGTTTGAGATTGTTCTGAAGACGCTTTGCTCTGGTCAAGCGATTCACCTTGGTTCTTTAGAACATCATTTATAACATAAAAATATTCATTTATTTTGGTATGAGTTGAGAGTAGCCTAAAAGAATTTAGACTAATGAAACATCCAAATTTGTGAACTGTTCAGGTAAATGTAACTTAAATTTTAACATATGAAAAGTAAAAGATTATTCAATCAAAACAGTTATTTGAAATATTTGAACATTTTGCAAAGTTTTTAAATAAAATTTGAATTGATTTTTTTTCATTATGAAGGATGTTCTTGTTCAGCGATTTTTGAATAAATTTTAGAAATTTGAATAATCCGGTTAAGTTACTATAGTCCAAAGATAACCTCTTTGATCTCTTAGTCCATTAAAAATATAATTAAATCAAAAAAATAGAATCTGAACAAAAAAGAAAGTGTACAGTTTAACATTTCACACCATATTTTGCATTAAGATCTTAAAATTTAGATTTGTTATGTTCAAGAAGTTTTTCAAGAATTGAAGTTATTTGTGCACTGGAAGATGTATTTATATTTTTAGACCTCAAATTGCAAAAATAATTGAGAAAGTTTTAAATATAAATTTCTTTTCTGTTAGGCTTTTAAAAATAACTTACATTTTGTAATTATCGAAAAATATTATAAGTAAATCCAACTTATTTTAGTAGAAATTTAAAAAAGCATTCAATAAGTCAACACATAAAAGGAAAAAAATATATAATGTATATTCCGAAAATGTATATTCCCTTATGTAAGCAACCCCTGATTTTTAATTGCAATTTAAATATATCTTTCGTTTTTAAAATGATTGCTTATAAGATGCCTTTTGGTATTTTTGGTTCAAGAAATAATAAACTACATTTTTAAAGAACATTTAAAATAAAATATATAAAACATTCATCATCAAAATTGCTTCGATTTCAGAAATTTTGTGATCCAGCTTTAAAATACTTTGGCACTTAAACTAGAATTTTGTGACCAATTTATTTGTAAGTCTATTTTTAAAAATTTGCAAAACATTTGTACTGCTATAGACATCGATCGTGTAAAATGATACAGTCTTAAGACGGAAACAATAGCGAAACGGTTAAATGACTAAAAAAATATAATTTGTTATCTATGAATAATGTTAATACCAAATGACATAATTATAAAATATAATTTTATGTATAAAAATATTTTAAGCACACATTTGTGCTTGCAAGAAGAAGGAAAGATCTGTTCTAAAATATTGGGTTGGCCAAAAAGTCAGTGCGTTTTTTACTAAAATATTTATTATCAAAAAATGACATGGATGCACAAATATTTTTACACGACATACTGTCCATTATTTTCAATCACTTTCTTCCACCTTTCCGGTACCTTCATTATTCTTGATTCATAAAAACCTTTGCCTTTGTCAGTAAAAAAGCCGTCTAGGAACAATTTGATGTCATCATCACTGGTGAATGTTTTTCTGTTTAAGGAATTCTGCAGTGATCTAAATAAGTGAAAATCCGATGGGGCCAAGTCTGGAGAATATGGGGGGTGCGGCAAAACCTCCCAACCCAGTGATAAGAGTTTCTGGCGAGTGGTCAAACTTGTATGCGGTCTTGCGTTATCATGCTGAATTACAACTCCTTTTCGATTTGCCAATTCAGGACGTTCCTGTTGAATTGAATGAGCCAATTTATCCAGCTGACCACAATATCTGTCTGAATTGATGGTTTCAATCCTCGGAAGGAGTTCAAAAAACACGATTCCTTTAAAATCCCACCAGACGGAAAGCATAACCTTTTGGTGAATTTCTGCTTTTGGGATCATTTTGGCAGGCTTACCACGTTTTGTCCATGATTGTCGGCGTTCCACATTGTTGTAAACAATCCATTTTTCGTCATCCGTAATCAAGCGCTTCAAAAATGGATCACTTTGTTCTCGCTTCAAAATGGAATCGCAAATGTCTACATTTTTCTACATTTCTTTCAGTTCATGTGGTAACCACATATCGAGTTTACTGACGAATCCAAGTTTCTTTAAATGACTTCCAACACTTGATTTTGATATTTCCAGAGTCTCTGCAACTTGTCGTCATATGTCGATTAGATTTGATCAGTGCTGTTATTTAGTCGCCATCAACTTCAACTGGTCGACCGGAGCGTGGTGCATCTTTCAGATGAAATTTTTCAGAACGAAATTTAGAAAACCAGTATTGACACTGTCGAAGTTTTAAGGAGTCACTATCATTTATCAAACATATCTTCTTATGAGCTTGCACAGCGCTTTTCCCTTTGCGAAAATAATGCAACAAAACATGACGTATATGCTCATTTTGATTTTCCATTTCGAATTGACGGTAAAGTGATAAATTAATACAAAATCGATTAATATTTTGTATAAACATACTCTGAAAATTAAGATTTCAGAATATATAATTGAATTTAAATTTTATCACATTGTTTTATATTTTCAAGCTTTTTATTAGGACATACTCAAAAACGCAATGACTTTTTGGTCAACCCAATAACTAAAGATGTTAAAGTTCATTCAGAAGACTTTAATTAAAAGATTTAGTTTTTTAAAAAAAATAATTCAATTTAACTGAAATTAGAAACGTTATGTGGTTCAAACGTAAATGCAATTTGTAAATTGTAAAAGTTTCATTTGAACAGGTTTCATTATTTTTTCTTTCTTTTTTTGGCTAGAATCTGTTGTATTAAGTTGTGTTAAATTATGGACTCTATAAATCCGTTTGAATATTTATTTTATTCATTACATTGGCCTGTGGTTGTATTCTTTTTATAGATCAAAATTGAATAATAGTATAAAACTAAAAATTAGAATTTTTAGAAATAATTTAATGTCACAATTTAATTATATCCTAGAAAAAGACCCGTCATATATGACGGGTGAGCTGAATTTTCGACTTTGAAAGTTTCTGTTTTAATTTTTAAATCGTAATTAGAATAATTTATTATTTATTGTTTCAAATTCTTCGTTGATTTAACAGTCAGTCAAGTAAAATCGGCTCCCGGAGCCTTTCGACAAAGGCGCTCAACAGGAGAACCGTCTCGATGTGGACTATGCAAAGTTATCTGAACTTAATGCGGATTCACTCACTGTTCCTCCACTATTTCGCATTTTTGGGCTGTTAATAAATGACGTAACGTGATTTTAGCACATTTCTAACCCCCCTACCCTTCGTCAAATTTTGATACAGAATTCTTTCACTAAATACTTCAGCATTTCAATTTGACGCCGCATTTCCCAAACCCCCCTCTCCCAAGTAACACTTTGTCACAAAATTCTGTCCCCCTACCCCCTTCTAGATGATGTCTTTTATGGACGGCAACTTTATCAGCATATATATGATCATAGTAAAATTTGAGCTTAACCGACAAACCGTGAATCAGATGATAATGAAATGTTGCAAATTTAACCTAAATTGATTTTTAGAAATATAATTAAAAAATAAGTGATAAAAATCGTTAGTTATCAAATAAATTAGTATTTTCATAAAGATTTTCAAAATATTCATTGTAGGAATCATCGAAATCGTCGCTATTCGAAATTGGTGTTAATTTAACCATTTAATGACCTCTACTGTTTTCGATCGATTTCATCGGCTTCCGAGTGTCTTTCGGCAAAGGCGCTGTACCGACCGAATTGTATTGATGCGGGCTATCTAGATTGACCACGTAGTTAAGTGGATTCACTCCGGTTAGTCAGCAATTTCATTTTGAAAAGCGTGACCGACAAACAAACAAACAGACAAACACATTTTTAGACAAATAATATATATATTTTCAATGATAGTAAACCTTACTTGACCAGACGTAAGCAATAATTGTCCTTATAAAAATAACTTACACCTTTGAGACTAAAAAAATATACTGTTGAGCTACTTTTATGTCACAAAGTTTTTACTTTGTAATGCTTAATGATCCGCAATCTTCCAACCTTCGACACAGTTATAAGGTTAGTTTGCTTGCTTAAGGCCAGAGATAGAAACAACACTGATGTTCTTCAATTCCTATCGAATATTTGTTCTTTATAAAATTAAATAAATTGCTACCTTTCGTTTTTATGTTCTTTTTGAGTGATTTTTAAAGCAAAAAAGTTTGCACATTTCTATAATTGACTGTTAATGTTAATACTTGTTTTATGAAAAAAAATCTGAGGAACCCGAAAAATAAAATTTGTAGATTAAATTAGATTTCATTGTTCTGTCTATTTTTCAGTGGAATGAAGCCTCTAATTTTAGATGCTACTGACATCCTCGGCATGTTTATAAATATTATTTTAAAGTCTTATAAATCCTGTGGAATACAGAATTTGAAAATTTTATTATGTTCTTTTTTTACATTCTTATTGATTTCGAGTTTGTGGATGATTTTCAATTCGTTCACTTTGAGACGTGTTTTGAGACGACAATTTGTTTCTTCAATATCCAGTAAAGTCATGGTGGCGCTGCGATCCAATTGTTTCATTATTGAACTCATCTCATTAATTTTTTTGTGTATTATTATTTATATTTTGGTGTTTTGATTAGTTGTTAATGATAATTGTGGATAATGGTACTGGAATTTTCAGTTATTTGTTTCATATTTTATTATTCTTAATATTCGAGAATATATATTTATTCTTTTTTATCGCATTTTTTTATATGATTAATTTAAAACAATCGGTCGTGTGGATCAACAATAAATTTTCCGTGTGGCTCGTTACTCATCAGTCAGGAGTCGCATCTTATTGATTCACAAAGTCCAACTTTGAACTCTTCTGGATTTTCTAATAGAATTTCTGATGTTTTACAACTTGAATTCCTGTTGAGACAGCAAATGAAATTTGATCATTTAATCTCCTAAAACGAAAGATAGTTTAGAGGGCCAAATTAATATGAGAGATCTCTTTTATAAAGCGTACCATTTGATCTATGCTTGTGAAACAGAATAATAATTATTCATATATGTTTGGATACATCATCATCGACAGGAGATGTTTACTGAACCAGGTCCTCAAGAAGTAATTTATGGCGGATTGTCTACACACGATCTGGGTGGAATTGGACACGTGGATTATCGAGATCAACGGCGAGAAAATCAAATTACAGATGTAGGACACCACGGAGCAAGAGTTTTTCCCAACCGTGACGCGTATGCACGATGTGACACTCAAGTCGACATTCAACCACTTTCACAACTGGCTGATGGACGCGCACGGCCTAACGAGCCTAAAGACGGTGGTCTTGATGATCGGGAACAAAAGTGATAACCCCGAATTCAAGCACCAATCAAAACAAGATATATGATATAAAACTTTTTATATTTATTATTTTAATACATTTCATACAAATTTAACTTAATAATAAAAAATAAAACAATTTTGAAGTAAAATCAAATTATTCTTAATTGAATGATAATTAGATAGCAATTAAAATAAAATATTATTTTTATTTCATTTTTTTTAATTAAGATGCAAAATATTATTTGTTTTAATTGAAAAGTGAATAAATTTTTCGAATTTTATTAAAAATTTTCCTCTTCGTTTGCCATATGTTTCATTTAGTTGCACTGATAGAAAATTAAAAAAAAGAGTAAATATAAATCCTAAAAAACCAATTTGTAAGTTGGGATTAATCAATTATTTATTGTTTAAATCATCCTTTCATTATTGGAATTACTTTTAATTTTAATTTCATTCAGTTTTTTTAATTCTAGATAATACAATATCTATTATATCCATTTAGACATAAAAGAAACTAATTTTAAATCAAACAAATATTTAATTAATCAATATTTATGATTTTGATAATATTTAATCTTTGTAAGGATTTTACAAAAAATTGGTAAAAATAAATAAAATCTTATTTATAACTAAATATAAATAACTAATAAAAATAATCAAAAATTAATTACAAAAAAAGAAAAATAAGTAATTGAAAATAAATTATTTTAAGTAAATTTATAATATAAATTATTCGTATTATTTAAGAAAAATGTAAAATCAAAAAATACTTTCATTTTTAAAGAATATTTAAATAGAAATTTTTTTTATTTATATTCTTTTAAGACATTCTTTTCCTTTTCATGGTAAATGTAGTTGAGATTATCAATATAAGGTAAATATAAGAATCAATAATATAAATTGGATCTTTTAATATTAAATCAACCGTATCAAAAGACCACGTTATTCCTAAACTTGAGAAGAAAAGGTATGTCTCAAGAACCAATTTTCAACAAGGTGGTTCTACACCCCATTTGTCACCAAGGAGATATAAAAGAACTAAATAGGTTTATTTGTGAGGACATGTCCAATTTAACTAAGAATGAATTAGAAAAAGCATTTAAACCTGAAAATTGAAGGAAATTGAGTTTTTGAGTTTTATTAATTTAATAAAATCACACATTATCGGAGAATAAATTACATTTTCTTTGACTTTAACACCCAATGACAGAAAGTTTAAACTCAAAACATTTATTAATTATATTTCGCGAAGTAAATTATTTTGTTTTTTCAGATTAAATCACAGAAATGTTTAATAAGCTGTTAACAATTAAAATCCTGCGTGACTTCATAAACACCTTTTATGATATAAATTTAGCTGTTCCAAAGCTGTATTTGTCTTAAAAGAATACTGATACTAGGGTGATTCAAAGGTTTCTTTTCATTTTTCCACTCATATTTTCAAGATAACAAAGTATGTAAAAAGAACACATTTATTCTGCAAAATACAGGCCTTCATTTTTGATGGTCACCAACGAATTTTCAGTAAGTTACTCGATTCTACGAGTATACTATTCTACTCTTTTTAAAGCAAGGAAACCGTGGCACCATTGTTCGACTTCTTTTACTAAATCAAACTGCGCTCTTTGGGAAAATGCACCATTGCCTAAAAGAGGTGGTAGTCGCTGGTGGCAAGGTCGGGGCTGTAGGCGTGGTGCTGCAAAACTTTGATTCCCTGCAGCTCTTGCACTTTACCACGATTCAAACGTGCAGTGTGTGCCGTAATGTTGTCTTGTTGTAAAAGAACTCGGTTGCGATTGATCAATGACGGATAACACTCACAGAGAATGTCGTAGACTCTGTCTAGCGGCTGAGTGTAGAGGTAGACCGTACTTTCGCCTTCTACATCACATATTACCCGGGCTGCAGAAGCTGTGTTGAAGCCTTATTTCCAGTAATTTCACGAAAGGACTCGAATTCCGTATGTTTCGCTCTACATAATCTGATAAGAATAAATAAACAGACGTTTAATGAATAAACCAACACTATACAAAGAGATTCGTCATGCAATAGCATAATGAATAATATAAAAATCAATAATGCCAAAATAGAATATTCATATAACATAACTGTCACAATGTAAGGCAAACGAAACGAAAAAACTTTTGAATCATCCTAGTAAATATGAATTTATATAATTAAATGTAAGTATGGTTTTGAACCATTTAGTCTAATTTCACAAATCTTTGGAATCTTACTATATAATTACATTAAATACCATTTTTCTCGACATTTTTTACACGTTTGTTGCTTTAATTCGATTGAGCTCTTTTGGTTTTACTTCCCTTACTACACAAATCTGTAAAAATAGTTATGGTGGGCAGAATTCTCTGCTTTTGAGCTGATTACAGTTTATTTTTTGCGTTTACTAAACTTTCGAAATATAAATTATTTATAATTTATAAAAAAAATAAACTTCTCAAAATTATTTTATTAAAAAATTATAATCAATAAAACTTTTTATTATAATAATATAATTATAGAAATAAAATTTTATATTTAAATTTATCAAAATCTAAAAACAATTACGGTTTTATATATCCATTATCTTTTCTTTTGGACATTTTAGAGGAGTTTTGAAGAAAACCAAATATTTTTAATAAAGTTATTATTGATTTTTGTTTTCAACTAAAAGAAAGATTTAAATTAATTTTGTCTGTAAATTTGATGTTTTATTATTGACAGTGAGACAAATAAAAGTTTCGTTTTTTTGTATTTTTCAAAAAGAAATTTTCAATTTAATTTATCAAATGTAAAGACAAATGTACTTGTATTCGAAAAGAACATACAAAATCAAATTGTTTAAGGAATTAAGATTAAAATGTCTTTCAATTATTTCGTTTATTTTTAATTTTTTCATATATATAAAAAAATAAATAATATCAACAAGTTAATAATTTAAACAAGACTATTTACTTAGAAGCAGAATTATTTAATTATTGTTTTATAATATTATCCCTTGAGCTAAACCACCTTTTTTTTGAATTTACAAGAATTCGTATTTTTATTTCAAGGAAAAATCTAACTTTTTGTAAAAATAAAAAATTTATATTTCCTCTTAATTTACGAAAATGGAAACCTTTTACTGCAATAATTATTTCTGGGAAATTTTAACTTAATATTAAAACTTCATGCTTACCTCTGTTTGCTTCAGTTTTCTAGAAAATTATAGTTTCCAATTATATATATGCCATTATATTATACGTAACCTTAGTCTTGACGCATCTTACATATCAGTTAAAAAATTTATTGTTTTCTAAATGCAGTTAAAGACAAAGGGTGTTTAATATTATTCAACAAACCCTTGGTCCAACGTAAAGCCCCTAAATAAGTTGTTCGAAAATTGGCCAATTCCAACTATTCCTTTTTCAAAGAAGAATATATGATTATCTACCTTTTCCTTATACTATAATAAGGATATTTAACAAAAGAAGTACTACCTATTTCGGCTTTTATGTTAACCCATTATAGCCCAAACTTTGCATTTATAAGAAATTACTGAATTTTTTTTGTATTTATATAGTTTTTATCTTTTAAATAATTTCATTACTCTTAAGGTTACATCCAAATAAACCGTTCCTCACATTTTTGATTTTTATTTCTTAAAAATTACCCAGTTATTTTACTTCAAATAAAATCGCTTCACAAAAAATTATTTTTCTTGATTTTTAAGTTGGTACTTAATGAGTTAATTAATGTTTCTCATACTTCAGGAATTATATGTTGTTGCTGTACCTGTATAGATAATTTGATACATTGACTAGCAACCTTCTCTTCCGATACATAGAATATTTGTTTGATTCATATATTAAATAGTCAGAGCACAGTGTACAAAGTGTGGTCCTACATCTCTTATTAATCACCTTTAAAATAAATTTTGATTTTGTTTTTTATTTTTCATTTTTATTTGGCATTCAAAGATAAAAAGGTATTGATACCCTTCTGGTATTGATTATTCTTAACTATGTTCTTAGAAGATTGTATTTTCAGTTGATTTTACTTTTCGTTTTACAAGTTTTGATTAATGTTTAGAATATATTTTATAAATTACTAAAATGTTCAATTTTAAAATTATGAATATTCATTTTTCATATTATTATTATTTAAAAATGATAGAAATGTTAATTTAAAGAAATTCAAAATAAAACAACAGGTAAAATTAATGTTACAAGTTTTATTTATTATTTTATCGTTTTTAGGATTTCATAAAAATTCAAATGAATATTTATATTTTTAAGTCAAATAATTTATTGCTCATATGAGAAATAATACAATAAAGAAGTGTCAGATTAAACCCGAGCAAAGGAATAATTCCAACTTATAAGGATTTTTTCAATTAATAAAAGTGATAATTTTCATGCTTTATAAAATACCGGTATTCTTTCAACCTTTAAAAAAATTTTAAACTATGGAAAATAAAAAAAAATTTTTCATTGACAAAATAAAGATAAATTAAACTTTAGACTTAACAAATTTATGGAAGCATTACTTGCGTAATCTATAATCGAAAGAATTTTAAAAGTTTCTTGAGAGAGCTGTTTAAAAATTGAAATTGTTTCCTAAATAATCAGTGAAATCAAAAATTCGTAAACAATAAAACTTAGTTTCATCATTGGAATTGGAAATTCCATTCATTCATATAGAAATGCAAATTATATCTTAAAACTCAAATTCATAATTGACCAATCAGAGCGAGCCATTTGACTCAATCTCAATTAATGACTGCACACACACTCGGCCATCCTGATAATCAGTCATGAAATTTTGAAAAGAAACTAAAACTATTTTTTAATCTGATAATTCACTGTTAAATCTTTACTGGTAAAATCTTGGATGTGAAGAATTTAACTACCTATAATGAATCTTTATAGTTTTGATTTATAAAATATGAAAAAGATTATTAATATTATTAAATATTAATTATACATTTCAGGTTGCAAAACATAGTGACCCATGACACCGTAGTCTCTTATTCCATTTATACTAAAAAAATTTAAGAACTCTTCGACAATTTATAGCATCGAAACATTACCTAAAACGAAGAAACTCACAGATTGATTGACTTCCTTACTGTCCAAATTTAAATCACTAATATGTTTTTCTTATAAGTTTTTTAAAGATTCATCAAGGATGCTCCTTTATCTGACTTGCTGACAGTTAATTTTTGCAAAAGATGCAATTTCTACTCAGATTCTAAAAGTCCTAATTTAAGGCTTTATATATTCTCGACAAAAGTTAGTTTATATGAAGAAGAGCAACTTAAAAATCTTGTTTATGTCAATTTTTTAAAACAAAAACTGTCAGTGTTTTATTTTTATACTTCAAATAAAATCGAAAGTGACATCTTAAATTAATATTTTTATTGTTAATGATTATGTAAGTAAAGTATTATGTAAACATTTAAAAGCATTAATTAAATAATTTATCTTTAAGAGAAGGTATTTTATCTCCGTTGCTCCGGTCAAACGACCGAAATGAAAAAACACATTATTAAAATTATATTCAGTGTGTTTAAATAAACAGTTGTGTAACACACAATTGAAAAACTTTGTAATTTTTCAAATAAATAAAAGTACGTTTCTTCTTGATCGATTTCTTCTCTTTACATTAACCGTTTACATGCGGACCCCATTAAACCTTTGCCTTTCGTGTTATAACTTTTAAAACAATCTATATATGCTCTAACTAAGAAAATTATGTGGTTAAATCGGCTACCCAATCAATACCGAGAGAGAAAAATAAGTGTCCTTTTTATAGCACAGCCGTATTATTAGAGTACTAAACTTTTTAATACACAGCAATAATATAAAAAACACGCATCACTAAGCTATTGTGGGCGAGTGTGGTATGCATGAAAGCAAAGAGGATGAAGAGTTACAGAACACTGAATGCACTTAAATTTTTTAAATTTTAATTTTTAAATTTAAATTTTTTTGTCATCAAATGGAGCAGAAATAGGGGCTTGTTTACGTGATGTACTGATATCAATAGAAAGAGAAATGCTTGCTTAATCAGAAAATCGTATTTAAGGGAAAAATATAGTAGTAGGTCACGACTACTGTCATTTATATGAGTGTCCTTTAAAAAGGACAGCCGCATGAAAACGGTTAAATGAAATCGATCTGGCCGAATCTACTGGTGCCTCATTCAGCGGATCGGCACTCGGGTGATTCCCTCGGACTGGCCGATTGGGCCATCGACCGACACGACAACGCCGACTAGATCGATACGGTCGATGAGACACGGTCACCCGTACTCTCCCCGTTCCGAGCAACATCGATCACTGCGTACTTGGCGACACTTTTCAGACACCTAGTTCCGACACATTGAAGAGGTGCTAGTATCCTCAGCTCGATCCTTGGACCAGCACCTCAATCTTTATCTTTTTTTATCATTTTTCTTATAGTTTATGTTAATTTTTTAAAACAAAAACTGTCAGTGTTTTATTTTTATACTTCGAAAGTGACATCTTAAATGTTGCATAAACAAATAAGAAACATTTTATTTTTTTAAATTTAGATTTAAAATTTGTTTATTCAACGACTCAAAAAATTTCTGACTAAAGCGATTATATTTTATCACATTTTGTTCTTCATTGAATTCTTTTCAAATTAGACCAGTTTAATCTCTAAAATCTCAATTATGTAATCTTAAACTTTGTTGCGCAATAAAATACCTTGTTTAACCGAGCAAAGAGATTTGACCAATCATAATAAAGTATTTTGAATTAAGACTTAAATGACATAACAATTATTAAATAAATTTATTGATTAATAAAGATCAAAATATATGTTACAAACATTTTAAATAATCTTTTGTCTTATTAAATGAACAATCATTAAAGTCATTAAAATCGTACTTTCAATTTGGTTTATTAAAAATATTTTTTTTATTTTCACTCAGAAACATTAGATTTTATATAATCCGATAATTATTTAATTAAAGTATTAATTAAGTAAAAATTACATAACAGTTTAAAACAAAAGAAAGTTTTAAGAAAAATTATTAAAAAAATAATGAAACTAATAAAAAGTTTAGGAAAGATTTATTGTCATATTTTTTATAAAACTAAACAGAATTTTACTATTGAAGATGATATAAATGTAAATAACAATTGTAATATATAAAAATAGTAATCATTTTGAAGTAATTATAATCAAATTAATTATAGGGTTTACTATTAAGGCCCTAAGTCCTACATTTATATAAAGTATTTCGTATGTTTAAAATTGTAATTATAATATATTGTTTCTCTAAGTTTATAAAATATTTATTTCTAGAAAAAATAGAAATAAATTGATTATTTATAATTTAAGATGACTCTAAAATAAAATAATCTAAATTTGTTTTACAAAAAACATGGGTAGACTCCGTATTACGGGAAGATTATTGCGACCATCTGCGTATTTCTTCGTTTTTCGCTATAAATCTTTTAAAGCTGCGTATAGGTTGAGGAATCCATGCGTATATTAATATAATAATTATTAACAGACATAATTAAATCATTTTTGTTCATATGAGATATTTTTTTTCACGAAAAACAACGATTTGTAGAACTATTTGTCATTTTTTTCATTAACTGTCTTGCTTTAAACCTTATCATTATTATTCATCATTGCAATTAGATAAAAAACTATTTCATGTACAGGGAGATTACTAAATTTAATTAATTTTTTAATAAATGTTGCATAAGCAATAAATTAATTAATTAAAGTAGTTCAGTATGATAACGTTTTTTAATTATTATAAAACGGAAAAAGGAAGAAATCGATAGAGCAAAAATAATTAATTTAATATTTCATTTTTTATTATATTTATATTTTACAGTATGATTCATAAGTCTGTTCAACCCTCATATTTTGATTACTTATTTTCTAACTAAAAATTTGACGTCATATTAATTTTGAATATTTGTTTATATATAGTTTTTTACACTACACATTTGAATTTATATGTTAAATATTGAAATTTTCATTATTGACTTATTTTTTTTAAATTTTAGATAAATTAAATGTCAAGATTATTTAGTGAATTTGAGCGTGGAATGATTTTGCGCTTAAAAATGCAGGAAGTACATGGAATCAAATAAAGGTCGAACTATTTACAAGATATAATAGAAATATTTCAAAACGTGGAATGCAAAAGGTGAAGTATTTAAAAACAGGAGAAGTGAAAGATCAGCCACGTGGAGGCAGATCTCATAAACTAAGCGCCAGATTAAGTGTGATTAATCAAAGAGTGATTAAACGCATAAATCGTTTAAACAATGATATTTCCACGTTAAATATTACAAGGATATTTAATTCTCCTTCCTCAATAGCCATAAGTAAGTCGACAGTCGAAAGGATTTTACAGAAATATGGAATACGGGCATTCAAAGCTGTAAAGAAACCTTTCCTTACCGCTAAACAGAGACAAAGAAGAATGTAGTGTGCTTCATTATATCAAAATTGGGATAAATAAACTTGGTATTCTATTATATTTAGCGATGAATGCATTTTCCAATGTTATAATCATCGTGGTAGACATTGGATCAAACAAACTAGAAATGAAAGGCACAAACTCAGAATCATTCGTGAAACCATGAGCCACGGAGCCAAAGTTTGTGTTTGGGGGTGCTTTTCGGCAAACGGGGTTGGTCTTATTAGAAAAGTAGAAGGTTCAATGAATGCTCAAATGTACCAGGAAACTATAATACATGACATTGATATTATTGGAAAGTGCTTGGTATTTCCAAAACAACAATTCATTTTTCAGCAAAATCTTGCACCACCACACCGTGCACTGTCGACATTTAATTTCTTAAAAAAGAAGGAAGTCGACCTTTTACCATGGCCAGGCAATTCACCAGATGCAAATCCTATCGAAAATGTATAGGGACTTTTAAAAAGGAAATTACTGATGATAAGGTGCACATTGTCAGAACAGCTGTGGGTGGCTGTTCAAAAAATATGGTACGAACAATCAAAAGACTATTGTAAAAGTCTTGTTGAATCCATGCCTAGGCGATTAAAAATGATAAAGGACATGAAAGGACATTCAACTAAGTATTGGAAGTTCCACGTAATAAATGTTTTGTTCAAAATTTGATCTTTTACTCAAAAAATAAGAGGGGTGAACTAACTTATGAATCATACTGTATTATATTTCTAATATTAGAGAACAGTATTTCAATGCAAAAGTTATACTAAGTTTTGTTCATTTATGAAATCGCGTTGAATTAATAGTTAAATCAAACAGAGTGATAGCAGAATGGAGGAGTAACAACAATGGTCCAACTGCAGTGATTATTAATGGAGTTGACTGATTTAGTGAATGAATCAATAGACTCTCTTACGATTAACTGAGAAGTATAAAACAAATATAACTTTTTAATGGTTTTATTATAAATAGAAAAATAATGAATTATCGGAAAAAGTAAAACGAAGGTAAGATTTTACTATCACAGAAAATATCAGATACATCACGAACACAGCCCAAAAATGATTTAAAATTTATTTGTTATCTGATGACTCATAAAATGTATCAGTGATGAGTTGAGTGAGATTCTTTCCTCTCTTCGTTATTGCGGGACTCACGAACTAAATCTCCTTGAAAATATTTTGAAGAAAATATTGTAGTCATAGATTTTATTTGGCAAAAGCTTCAATTTGGTAACAAGATTGATTGGTCAAATATATTCGGTACTTGAAATAGACGTAAAGATTAATAGTAAACGATTTTTTAAAATACGCTTTTCTATTTCTATGAAATAACAACATTTTACAGATTTGAGTATATTGTTTCATAGTCCTAATGGATTTTCTAATTATTATTTTGATTTCATATTGGTAAAGATTTTTTTAAGGTATGGGTCAAACGAGTAAAAGTATCTTCAGTTAGAATCGACTAACATTGCTTAGATAATATATATATATATATATATATATATATATATATATATTAGGGATATGACTTTTTAATTTTTTTTCAAATAAAATGTTTCCTGTATCATAAATCGATGAACTTTTACCTAAAATCATGA
>MQRK01224030.1:0-11725 GCA_001938485.1 Girardia tigrina | reverse complement strand
AAAAATTAATTTTGATCTTAATTACATTAAAGTTTTTTTAACTGAATATTTTAGACACTATGGCGAAGAACCCCAGAAGACTAATGCTTCCATAATTATTCTATAAATGTATGTCATTTTATTTCTAATAAAAGTTTTTTTTAATGTGGTATTTCGATGGTAATATAAATTTGAACATTTTAATAATAAATAATTTTAATTTTTCGAAATTTGAAAATCAAAATAACAGATTGATTACGCAACATTAGATCCCCCGATTTATTTTCCTGCGTACGCGCCTGTAAAAGTATACTAAAAATAAAGAAAGCATTACATTATTTTTTTATTTCTCCTACTTAAAGCAATATCTAACTGGAAATGTTTCTTTCAATAAATTGGAATCTAATTCCTTTTTTGAAAAAAGAACGTTACGATATGTATTTTACTTGAATGATTATTTCAATTGACAACTTTTTTCCACAGCAGAAATACAATCAGTCGAAGATAACTCAATTATATTCCCTGAACTGATGGATAATTCTGATCATCACGATGTTGTTTCGAATTTCAATGTAATCGAAATCGCACCCCGACTGAAGACGGACAAACGAATATCGGATTCTCCTGATATTCTCAATGAGCTGGAAAAGGCTCGAGCAAGAGATAGAATATTAATGAACAAAAAACGTAGAACAGATGAAAGAGTAACATATTTAAATTGTTTTATTTTCGAAAAAAAATGTTAAAATAATTTAATAATTAATAACTGATTTTTGAAAAATGTGAAATTTAATCCACAAAAGTTGTTTTAATTTAAAACCCGAATTTACAACTTATGCTTTTGTAAGTTTGGATAAAAGTAAACTAATTCGTATTTTGAGAAATTATTTTAGCTTTAACTTGGTGTTTATCTTTATTTTTTCAATAAAATCTTAACTAACGAGGGAACAGCGATGGATTTTGATAAAACTAGAGTATTTGCTTGTTAGGGGCTTTGGTGAGTTCAAAATTTTTTTGAATTTAAAATCTAATCAATTTAATAATTAAATAATTACATTTTGAAAAATAGATTTATAGATTATGTAAAAATAAGATTTTCATAAAATAGCGGAAAAAATTTTTTGTTATAATAATAAATTTTAATGTTTAATACAAAATCCATAAACCGATTTATGAATAAAGTAAATTTTAAATCTATATAAAACGTAAAATTTCATATTTGAAAAAAAATAAATAAACTAAAAAATTATTTTGTAACTTTTATCTAAATATAAAACGAATCAAATATCATATGAATTCATAAATTTTTAAAATTAAAATATAATTGTTGTGAGACAAAATGGAAATATAACTTTCATTAAAAAAAGAAAATGAAAACAACTGAAAATAAAATTTTCATTTTTTAGGAAAATTTAATTGTCTTTTTATTTTGAAAAATGTACTTTTATCGAAATGGAAAGGTAATTTAAAAGTTGTTTAATTGAACTGAAAACGTAATTGTTATTGAAAATATAATTTTATTTTATTTAAAAAATGGTAATTTAAAAGTTGTTAAATTGAACAAAAATTGTAATTTTTCTTAAAGATGTACTTTTAATTATTTTTTAAAAAATGTAATTTTATCGAAATCGAAATGTAATTTAAAATTTGTTAATTTGTGTTAAAAGGAAAATGTAAAATAAAATAGAAAATTAAATAAAAGATGAAATAAAATCTTTATGACAAAATTCTAATAAAAGACCTTTATAATTTTAGAGACGATTATAAAATGAAAAACGTAATTAATAAAATAACAATGTCTTAATCTACATTTATTTTTATTTATAATGGTTTGTGTAAAGTATGAGGAAATAATTAATTTTTGGTGTGCTGATCAAAATTTAAATAGTTTTAAAAAAGATTATTTTGATTTAAAATCAAATTGAAAATTTTAAAAAATTAATTTGAATTAAAAAAACATTCATTAAAAAAACAATCTATTAAAAAATTTTATTAATATTTGCAAAAATATATTTTCTAATTTGAATTAATTTAATGATATGATTAAAAGATTAAATATTTAAAAAATACAAGATTGAATATTAAATATAACGTATTTTCAAAATTTCTAAAATAATAAAATAAATAAAATGGTTTTTTAAAAAAAACAACGCAAAATTAAAAAAAACAGCATATAAGATTTCAGTTGAAAAACAAAATAATAAAAACCAGTTAAAAAGGTTAAAATAAAAAAAAACATTTAAATATAAAATATATTTTTTTAAAAATTTTAATATATGTAAAATCACTTGATAAATATTTTTGTTTAAAAATTTTAAAAAGTTGAATGTTGTTGTAACTTAATTAAAATTATAAATGTATGAAAAATTATTTGAAAATAGAGATCAGCGGATTAATTATTAATTAGGAAAATAGTAGGAAAATTTGTTTGAATGTTGTTTTATAATAAAGATATAATTTGAGTAAAATGAATTCTGATATTGACGTCACGAATACTTCTCACATGGTGACTAACGTTGCAATGAATATCTTCACGGGTCAACTATTGCCTGAAAAGTACAGGAAAGGCAATAATGTGCAGACATTTATTGAAGAATGTGAACTTCTTATTGAAGAATTATTGAACTTATTGAAGAATTTCGAACTTCCTCATTATTCGAAGATCTGACTGAGGCATGCCGGTACAGGATGAAGGACGACATACCGGAAGTATTTTTTGAGAAAGTAGAAAAGCTCGCTGCCAAGATCTTCAAACATGACTTGGCAAAAGAGGCTCTCGTGGAAGCATTATTGTAACATTGTTGTGACGACGTGGACATAAAAAAGGAAGAAGACTTAACATAGTGAAAGGAATAGATGAAATAAGAGAAAAGATAAAGGCAGTACATGATGTCAAAAGTGTTACAGAAGACGTGAATTTAGTAAGAGACCAGGGGATGCAAATTGGATCCCGGAGTTACAGAGAGACAGTAACAGTGAACAGTAAATACGGACAAAATCAGGCAGGGGTTAGTAGAAATACTACAGAATACGCTGAAGGCATGAACACGGTCAAATTTAAAAATTGTGAAAAAGTAGGTCTCGTGATACCTTGAATGACTATTTATTTTTCGACATCATCATCATCTATCAAATTAGCGTATACTAAATTCGATAGTTCTTTCTAACCCAATTTTTTTTCTACCAATTTTTCTATTAGTTCGTCAGCCTTTCTAAATATTATTGTGGGATCTCTGGAGCCGATTCTCAAATCTAGCATTTCTTTCATTAAATCTAGTATGGTTTTTTCCTTGGAGAACGCTGCTCTTAACTTTTCTTCACATGTTTCACCGGGTGCTTTTTCATATTTAATTATTGCCTCCGGAGTCATGTATGGTGTGACTAAGAGGATTTTCCTTTCCTCAGAAAATCTCATTATCTTCGCGTATCTGTTGAAGTTCTTTATAAATGCTTCCACTTTTGTTTCAGATCCGTCGAATGTTTCTGGACCTTTGTTGTTCGGAGTTCCAAGGTCGTGGGTCGCCCTATTAAGAACACCAATTTGACTTCATATTTTTATTTACACAACAATTTTGATTGTCCTTTGTCAAAGCTTTCATACGAGTGCATTCTAAACTAAATTGATTAATGAATTAATTCTTATTATTTTTTTAGCAAATGGAGAAATAAATAACTTATTGGATAAAAATTAAAATGATTATTAATTATTTAAAAAATATTAATTTGACTTATTTATAAAAATTTGTAAAAATTAATTAACGTATTTAATAATTTACAATTATTTTAAATTAAAAATAAATTTAAACATTACATATTTTTAGATAATAAGAATTCAAATATTAATCATCCATCTGGGTAGGAGAGACACAATTCCAAATTAACATTCAACATTGAAACTCAAAACATCAAACATTCAAAATATTCCTCACACTAAGGCTGTCAAAAACTAAAAATTTCTAAAAGAATTTTTAAAGTTTACAAGACAATAAAGCCATTGAAAAACAATGACACACATCAAATAGTCACAAAAGGATTTCAAAAATATTGAAAAACTAAAATCCTACCGAAACTTAGAAATAAATCTCTTAGAAACTAAAAAAACATATTAGAAAAATTAACAGAAAATTATAAATAGACTCATCTTGACATTAGTCTGTATATAACTGATACCAAAAATGTTATTAGTTGGAGGTAATGTCGTGACTACTGACACGTGAATGAAGTCACTATCAAAGACGTGTACTCAGTTCTTTTCATCAATCATGTCACTCAATATTTGGTAGAAACAAAAAACTTCAGTGAACTTGCCATAGAAAAGACATATCCTCGGATATAAAGAAAACAACTATATTCACTCCATTTCGACTATTAGAATACCCTAAGACGTTATTCGAGTTAAAAATGATACATCAAAATTCCATAGATTATATGGACAACCTGTTTTATAAAGAAAAGTAAGAATAGTATTTAGTTTTTGTTATTAAGCACGATTTAAACCAAGAATTTCGATTCTCAAACCAGCTACCGCTGTCAATCGCAGCTTTAAGTTACCAGAATTCTATCCCAAAATCTTAATAGACCTATTGATATTCAAAAATAAGTGTTCAGAATTCTAAAAATACATAATTTAAGAAATAAATTAAGATTATAAGGTTATTAAGGTTATATGATAGAAATAAATACAAATTAACGTTAAAGATGTCATCAAAACGGACATTGTATTTAATCAAATAAGTGAAAAAAATTAATTTTTTCTTAAACCTGGAACATTAAAAAGTTGGATTTTAACTTATAAATCATCTTATTCTAATTTCTATTCGCAAAACGACCAAACGTTTCCCAAGTTATCTAAATATTAACTGCATATTTTGAAATTCGTTGGAAACATCTTATTTATTTTTGTTAATTAATAAAATAAAATAAAATCTCTAAGGGGGGCATTAGTGGGACTGTGAATTGTCACACCTATTTTATTTACAGAATTTATTTATACGGGATCTTCACGAATAAGTTCCATAAAATATGTCAAAGATTTTCGTTTTTTGAATATTTTTAAAAGAAATTGTATTTTTTTCTTCAAATGATATTTATTTATTAAATATAATTTTAGCAGTTAGGTATTAGTATAAACAAGACTAGTACTTCTAAATCTGCATCATCCAATACACCTTTGCCAGTTGAACTTGCCCAAGATGAACCTGATTCAACATTAAAAAACGACACTATACAATCTAGTACAATTGAATTAGGTGCTTATCAGGAGACTTCAAATCTGGATGTGTCTCAAAAGAATGTTATTACTTCCCAAATCACAACAAGTGAAGCTAATGTAGTTGAACAGCCAATTCAACAATTATTTGCCCTTCAAACCGGGCAATCACAACCAGTGTTGTTTCTTTTGGATGATAAAGTTCTTTCATTTTTGGGCCATAAATCACAAACTGCACTGAAACAAGACGATAATCCGGTCAATATGTCATGGCTTTTATCTTCAACTGGTCAATTCCAGGAACCCGCAATAACTCAATTGACTAACCCCTCAAGTTCGTCCATTTTAGTTTCTCGAAGTCCACCTAAGAAAAGACCTTTTCCCACATCTGATTCAATTAAAGTAATGTCTTTTAAAATAAAAAATAAATAAATACTGAAAATTTAGATGGAGAAAAATATTTCATTTGATACCGGTGTCAATTATATATCAATTCAACCGGCTCCGAAACTTCAAACAACCACGACAACCTTTTCAGTGGCAAATACACAATGTAATTTATTTTTTTTATTGAGAAAAATAATTATTAATTAATTATTCATAACTTGCAAAGAAAAAATTTTGATACAAAAAATGATCATTGACTTAAGAGTTTTATTCGTCAAATATTGAAATTGTTTGAATATTAATTTTTAATTATAATTTTAATTGAATTTTGATATTATTATGAATATTGTTTTTGAATTTTCAAATTGGCAAAATTGATATTTTATTTTTGTTCGGTATTTTACGTAACAAATTGGAGTAATTTTTCGTAATTATTTAAATTGGAAAAATCATAAGCGAAAATTTGTAAAATAAAAATTATTATTTTGTTAATAAAATATTCGAATTTATAAAAATGCAAATTGTAAGCCAAACAATAAAAAAGTGTATTTATTGTTAAGAACATTGAGACAATTTTCATTTGAATTTTTATTACAATCACATTTAGAGTAATCACAACTCCCAGAAGATCTTTCACCGTTTGATATCGCTCTAATTCAGTGGTTCCCAAAGTGGGGGGCGTGCCCCCATAGAGGGACGCTAAGACATTTTTGGGGAACAAATACTAGACCAAACTGTATTAAATTTTAACATAATTTGATTATAAAATAATAAAATAAAAAAATAATAAAAAAAACAAATATTAAAATTTTTTTTACTTTATTAATAATAGGCAAAATATTACATCATATGCAATCATTACAATTGATGGGAAGGATGGGATTGTATATTTGAACAAAGAAGGTCCATTCTTGGCTGAATTGGTGACAATGAAAGACGAAGATCTCTTTCAACTTGCAGAGGGTTTCGAGATTTAGTTTTAATTGTTATCATTGAGGAAAATGCCTTCTCTCACAGGTAGGTAGAAGTAAACGGAATTAAAATTGACATGGCTAGATCAGAAAGTAGAGAATATTCATTTTTAACAAGTATCCAAAATTCAGCTAGTGGTACTGTATCAAATTTCCTTTTTAGAGTCCCATCAGATGACAATTCTAAAAGCTTTTCCTGCTGTGATATTGAAAGATGACTTATTGTTTCAATGTCATTGAATGGGCTMCTGATCCACTCATGCTTAGAAAGAGAAAAATCATCGAAATACTTACCAAAATGAACTTTAAGATTAGTGAGATGAGTTATTACTAATAATTTTACTTTGTGAAGTTCGTTATCATTTAAAAATGCATTTAAGTTCTCAAACATTGCAATGTTGTCATTTTCACAGTGCGTTTTTTAAAGAGTTATTTTCTTTATAAACCCACTAATTTTATTGTTTTCTTGAAAAATGTTGGTATTTGACCCTTGAAGTGAAGTGTTCAGGTCCTTAAATTTATGAAAAATATCTGCCAAAATGATAAAATTTCAAGCCATCTTGAATCTGTGAAATGTTTAGCTAGTTCAGAATTAGCGTTTTCCAGAAAAATGCCCACTTCTTGCTTCATTTCAACTAGACGTTGCAGTACTTTGCCATTTGATAGCCATCTTACCTTAGTGTGAATGAGAAGTTAATCATGATCCGATTGCATTTTTTTACAATAATATTTTTTTGCATTTTTTTGAATAATATTATTTGTATGTAGATCAAAACATTTCTGCATCAAACAGCAATCAGTTGCAACAAGCTCTTGGTCTCAATCAGTCCGTCAATGACACCTTTCATCTCACCAATACCATCGAAGGTGCATTTATAGAAACATTCAAGAATCATTTAGAAATGCTGAATAAATATTCTCGTGAACAACTTAATATTCTTAACGAAAATACCCTGAACTTATTGTTTGCAGATCAAATGTGGAAGGTGTGTTGCATATATTTCTATCTTTATATTTATACATTTGATTTTAGATACAGCCCACAGTTCATATAAACCAAAATATACAATCCATGAGTTGGGAAGCATTTCACTTAAGATTTAATGAAATAATCCAAGATGTAGTTAAATTTGCTAAGAAGATCCCAGGATTTTCAGAACTTGATACGGATGATCGAGTAAATCTTGTTAGAAATGGGTGCTTCGAGGTTAGATCACTTTATTACTTATACTGATATTATTAAAAGTCTCGAGTTAACTGTTTTTTTCTGGTTTATATTCTTGTTACTTCCAACCTGACCTAATATTTGTCTGTTCTACTCAAGCTGGTCACGTTTTGTTGAATAAATAACTTTGGTAAAGATAATTTAATGTTCTGTTACATGCAAAAATAACTTATTATTCAGCTATTAATAATGTAATTAGTGGTCATATATACAGGTAGTGTTCAACAAGTACTCCGATTAGACCAGAAGATAACGAACGACGAACAAGATTTTTTAACACAATAATCACAAGAACCTTCGATCTCTTTGTACTTCTTCCAGCGACAAACTAATTCTGAAATCTACTTGTGAATGTCATCACATCCCATAAAGTGATGGCATTCCATCGCATATAATCAATATTTTCAAATATTGCTTCTTAACACTAGAACTACCAACAGTTGTTATATACCTATTTCTATGATATTTAGTTGACAAAATATAAAAACACATAAAATTAGATAAAATCTTAATATTAATAAATAAATTATTAGGTGCACAAATATGAAAGCTCGTTTCATTTTGTCTAATATTATTCCATTAATAAAATTTTTTCTATAACATTTGTTTTTATCTATAATGTACAGGTTGATCATAAAGTAACTAACGGGTTTTAAACTACAATAACTATTTTTGGCAAAACCTTATGGAAAAATGGATTTAAATAACAAAAAAGCATTTATTAAAATTTAATAATATTCAACAGAATAACCATCGACATCAATACAATGTTTAAGGCGTCCATGAAAAGACTTAATGGCATTTTGGTACATTTCACCATCTATTTTTGCCGCTTCTTGACAAATAAAATTATTAAGTTGCTGAATTGTTTCTGGTTTTCTCTTACACACTTCATTCTTCATATACCGCCCACACAAAAAAATCGAGTGGTGTCAAATCAGATGACCTGGCCGGCCATACATATGGACCACATCGCATCAGCCAACGTTGTGGAAACGCTTTATCCAGAAATTGTCGCACAATCAGTGAATAATGGGCAGGTGCTCCATCTTGCTGGAACACAGCTTTCCGTTTTAATGTTCTTGATAACGATGGCATAAAGCAACTTTTTAACATATACAGGTAAAGTACCGCTGTTATGTTTCCTTCAATAAAAAATGGCCCATAAACACTAGTTGAAGACAACCCCATCCAAATATTAACTTTTTCACTAGCCTGTTACCTCTGATATGTTTCGGTTGGTGTTTCAGTGCCCCAAATGCGACAGTTATGCCTGTTTACAATGCCGTTATGATGGAAAGTTGACTCATCAGAGAATATCAGGTTACTAAGAAAATTTTCATCTGCATCTATCGATTGAATTAACGTTTCACACATAACACGTCTAAGAGCGCAATTTTCTTCATACAAAAGTTGTGTGGCTTGAATTCTGAAGGGGAACATTTTTAAGTCGTTTCGTAATACTTTTGGAACAGTTCCTTAAGAGCAATTCAGAGTTGACAACGATTTCCTGATGGAAGACTTGGGTTCTTGCTTAAAATGTTCTGCTATCTCATTTTTCTTTTCATCATCAATTGGTGGTCTTCCAGATTTTGGGGTATTTAGAAAGTTTCCTGTTTCTTCAAACCTTTTGAAGATGCTTCTAATACTTTTTTCGGCTGGAATATTTTTCCATTTAAGTCGTTGAAGTTCTCTTCTTACTAAAGTCACTGACTCATGCTTCGCAAATAAAATAACAATTTTTACGCACTGATTTACATCCATTTTGAATCTTACTCTTAAAACAATAACAACAATTAATACATTTAAACAAAATGTACTTTTAATTAAATTTTAAAGAATAAGCTTCAAGATGCCTTTATAATTGAAAAGAAATACAATATAATTCAAAAGTTATTGCAGTTTAAAGCCCGGTAGTTACTTTATGATCACCCTGTAGAGTGTTTTAGGCGCTATCAATTACTTTTGGAATTAAAAAAATAGCATATAAAATTTTGTTGTAATTTTACAAATGGACCACTGAAGCTCCAACAAAAAAGCATTTTCGGCCAGTTCTTTTATTCATGTTTAACTCGAAGAAGTGTCATCGATTCTCAAAAAATGATTGCTGAAGTATATGGCTGAGATACAATCACTGCCAGAGCCTGTCAGAAATGGTTTAAGAGGTTCAGAGATGACTATTGAAAATTATGTGCACTCATTTTAAAAATTATTGGGAGAGTGACATGTGAAGCGTTATATATAAGATCTTTGGATCCTAAAATTAACGTTCAAACTGCACTCTCTACAACTTTGTTGAGAGTTTTTAAATGATGTACTGATTACGTACTGATTACATAATCATCAACTGCACTATATAAGTAAATTTCGTTTGAAAAATCATTTGTTCTGACGATGACGGTTTAACCGTCGAAATTAATAAATATTTTCAATTGGCTTTCGAATTTTGATTTTAATAATCTGCCAATTTTTTTTCATTTTATTAAAAATTTGTTTATCAAATGAGTAAACTTTAAAATTTTTTTGAATAAATTGATATTACGAAAAATATCTCTGCCTAATTTGTTGTGGATATTGATGGCTAAATTGTGAAGCTTGGGGGCGATGATTATGCAAATAGATCATTCTAAATTATGGCTTCGATAAGATTCTAAATTACGTTGTTCACAAAATAAGAGTAAATATTTATTAAAAAATCATTTCACTGATTTAGTTTGGAGATTCAAGAAAGTCGAAACGTATTAAAAATTTATAAAGCCTAAATTATGTTTCGTCTCAAGCATTCACGAAGTTAATATTCCGTGTTACGGAGCAAATTTTTATTGCAGTCTGTAAATTTGCAAAATTTGTCCATCGAGCCTTAATTATCCTTGAATTCGCAAGTTACTTTTAAAATGCAATTAAAGGGGATTTTATTAATTAAGTCATATTTTTAATGACTTGAAAATTTAATCTGTTGTATCATTAATGTATAACTGACTTTCTTGACCTCATGGAATTGAAAATATCTCAATTATAAATATGCTCTGATATTCACCGCTGATCTTTACTGTAATTTGAGGTTATCTGCATTTTAATGCAACAGTCAATGATCGTAGGGACACTGAATATTTTCAGTCTAAATTATAAAGTTATACTTTGGCATTTATCAATAAATGTGGCTTAGTAATATGAACTGCCAGTTGTGATGGATGTTGATTTGATATTTACGTCCCTGACAAAGAATTTCGATAACAATCGCCAGTTATATGCGATATTTAACTGGTTCTGTTGATGATTGGATATTCTTCAAGTTCCTTTTTGCCTTTAGTTCTCTTTAGTTGCAGCACTATTTTAACAGAAATTATTCTTAAATATCTTTTTCGTTAATATTAATTCATATTTGATTAGTAAAAAGTAGTTGAAATTTTTACATTAATTTGATAAAGATATAGAGCTAGGATTTCTATCATAGAGCTCTTCAATCGAGGACTCTCAATGGACTACTTGGAATGATATTAAGTATTACTAGAGCACATTGTGAAGTTTTTGTATGCATCACTTTAATAATATTCAAAAATCAAAACGAAATTATTACATTATATATAACTCTCGAAATCTGAATCAAGAATAAATATTATTAAAGTTTTATTATCTGTAAAGATGCTTCCGTATTTGAGTAGACAGGTTAGTTTAATGAATTATGCAAGCCTGTAAGGTAGTATTTCGTAGTTGTTATTCTATCCAGTTAGATCTTATTTTTTTCTACGTTTTCTCTTTTCCGCTTGAATTGGTTTCTTTATCGTCTCTGACATGTTTTTGATGATCATTTTTTTCCATATTAATGGTATTCAACTTAACTTTGTAATAATACAAGGAAATCTTTTCTTAATAAATGGTACCTATTAGTGATACTAAATCTGTAAAAAAAAACTATAGTTTATATATATATATATATATATATATATATATATA
>MQRK01224012.1:5467-25696 GCA_001938485.1 Girardia tigrina | reverse complement strand
CCGCGACCGTTGCTATGGTGATCGCGACCGTTGCCATGGTAACCGCGACCGTTGCCATGGTAACCGCGACCGTTGCCATGGCAACCACGGTAACTAGTTACGACCCCCCCCCGGGGGGGTGTGGTGGAGAACATACATTTTCCCCCTACTTTTAAGAGTTGGTAAGATTCGTCTCTCTTTCAGTAGATATCCATCAACGGAAAGAAACTGATGTCCGTATAGTTAATTTGTTGAAATCTGTTATCATTTTCTGAATTATTTAGTCGAGCTATGGATCTTTTCAATAAATTGTGATGTTTGTTCGCACCATTTGTTTTTTGAATTATTGGATTTGATCACGTTGTATCGGCAAATTCGAAATTGCTGCCACCAAAAAGACTCTTCTATCTTCTGAGAATCCCCTTATCTTTGAATTTCTGCCGAAGCTATTCATGGATTCCTCTACTTTTGGCTCAGTGCAGTCGAATATCTTTGGACCTCTGATGTTCGGAGTCACGTTGTCGTTGGTCACCATGTTAATAACATTAATTGGATTTTTTTGTATCAACTTGAATTGCCACTAGGACAATTCTCCATAAATCTTTCGTAGCTAGTCATCGTTCTTGATTAATAAATTTAATTATATTTTTCAACGTCGTATTATTTAAACAAATTTAAATTACTATTTTTTACAATTCTATTTCAAATTATTTATTATATAAATTACAAAAATAATTTTAATTATTTTAAAAAATATTTTAAATATATTAATTGAAAATTCGAAGTTAGTTATATGAATTTTAAAATTGAATAAATAATTCGACGTTTTAAAATATTTAAAATATCAATCTTTCAATGAACACATTCAATGGGATGGCGAATCTGAAATGTCACATCCCTTTGGTCAGTTTAACAATTGGTCGGATATTAGTCTTCGGTATGTTTCCTGCAATACCAACTCTAGTGTTAATTCTGGTGTCATTTGATCCAGCTCTATTTGATGGACGTTTTCTAGGAGGTCCGTATTGATGTTTAGATATCCTAGATCAATCTCCTCTGAACTTTTAGTCATCATGGAATAAATCCACAACTTGATTTTATACGAATTCAAACTAGGTCGTTCAACAATAAAAGCGTATAAAAACATTATTGCTAGCGAAGGCCGAGATTACTTAACTGAAAGAAGCGGTTTACGATTGTAAATGTAATTCCTCTGCGGCAATACGCGTCATAAAGACAAAAGTGATCCAGACAACTGTTCTCGGCTGTTGCAAAAATTCAACTGTGGTAAATTGCAACGGGTGTTTATGTGCGATGGGAAGTTTTTTGTCTAAAAAAACCAATGGCTGTGTCCTGGTCAATCAGGAAACGGACCCCTCGAAAGGTTATTTTATGCATTTTTTAGATGGCATAAATCCATCACGTCTGAAGTTTACTGCGCCACATTAGGCAGTTTGCTGGTCGCTTGATGTGTTTATGGTATCAACACGACTCATGTTTGTTTTCAACAAGCCTATTCCAGAATTCATGTTGCATGTCTGATGCGCCAAAACCTTTAATTTTAAACCCTAACCATATAGTCTAGCAGTTGTTCCATCCCCTTATCATCATTTCTGGTCATTGGAACATTTCCTTCGCAGACGCAGCTTTATTAAAGATGAACACGTGGACATGATCTTCAAAGGATTTTCGTCATTAAAATTTTAGTTTTAACGCTTCGAATTTTGCTTGTTGTAACCTCATGGGAGAAGTAATGACATCAAAATGAATGAAAATGACCCCTTGTTATTGTAAAAATTTTGCTTTTAATAAAATATTAATTTACTGACAAAGCTTTCGTTATAACCTAATATTTTAGCTTATTTTACAAGGAAATTTTTATTTTTTGTTGATAACAATAGCTATTTAATGAATCATAGAATCAAACAACCTATTTTGGCCGCAAGTTTATTCAGGTTTTCATTTGATCTAGACAAGTATAAAGGATAAAGTCTTTACAAAGAGTACATTTTACTGTAAAACTTGATAAAATAATGATAAAATTTGGTTGAAGGATCGATCAAATATTTCTCAATTAAAGTATTACTTTTAACAGTAATCAATTAGAATTAACTTAAAATAAATAAATGTATTTGTATTTATATATAATAAAAAAGGTCCACTCCATCAAATATTTCACCTAATTTTGGTGCACCGGAAATGAATCTCTTATCATCCTTCATTCTTTGTGTTCTTCGATTCCCGAAAGAAATTGATTTTCCAAAACAAAAATTTCCAGAAAGACCAAGAATTCATAGCCTGAAGTAATTTTTGTGTTTGATATTTTTTTAATATTTATATATAACTGTTTGGATCGGTTTTCATTAATTGTGGAGTGGTTATTGAAACCTTAACATGAGTATGAGTAGGAAATAAGCTGAGAAACTTCGAGGAGCCTTTCGTTTGCTCTAAGGGTTTTAAACAATATAAACTAAATACTTTTCTTAATAGGGCATAGAAACCGATAAAAGATGAAATATAAATAATGACTTTATGTATCCAAGAAAGAGAAGTAAATATAAGTTAAGAAACATCTTTTGTCAATAATTACAATAGAAGAAAGAAAGGAAATCAGTTTAGATTAAGTCAATTGTAGAAAAAAGAAACGAGTGTGGAGGAATTCGAATAATAGATATATGATCTTAAGAAAAGAAAGGAATTCGAATAATAGATATATGATCTTAAGAAAAGAAAATAGTCTCGGACTGGAATTTGGAATGGGCGATTGGAATGTAAGATGAGTGTTGGGAATTTTTAAGTAATGTTGTAAGCAGCGTTTATGACCCTTTCCTTATTATCAAATTCAGCACTCATAATTTAACACCACAATCTTTATTAATATCAACAATTTACATATTTAAACAAATTTCTTGTTAATTCAACTATTTCGCCCAAAATTAATCTATTAATTAAAAATTTAATCTATTAAAATTTGTTAAATTTTAAACTTAAAAATAATTTTTACATTTTTACGAAATTTTATCATAAAAACTGTCATGTTTTTTCTCTATCAAATTATACGGTCATTCATATTTATCTTTACTCTTTATCCCGTTTCAACCTTTACTAGTACTTCATCTCCAATTTCGAAATTTCTTCTGGTTGTTGTGTCTTCTTTTTCTTGCTGTAACTTTGTATCTTGATTATGCCATCTTTCTCTGTATATTTTCTTAGCGAATATAATTTCCGCTGGGTTCTTCCATATTTTTTCTGAAAATTTGCGTTTAATGTGAATTCTATTTCCGATAGTAGTTCCTCCCAGTCTGATACTTTCTTTGTATGTAACGATGCGTTTATTAGAGTTTCTTGGAACATCGTCAGAATTATTACTATGAGTTATTTCAGACATCAAAACTTTTATTATACAACACAAAAAATGTTTAAATCTAATATTTAAACAAACTCATTATTTTTTAGAGAAACAATTTGTTTTATACATCAAAAAACTGGTATAAATAAAAATACTTATAAATATTCATATTTGATTTTATTTACTTTTATAAATCAATTTTAAATTATATAACATTTTAAAATATTTAATCGTTTCATTTACTTTTATTAATTTTTTAAAAATCATTCCAAAAATAAAAATTATACATTTTAATTTTTATATTATATTTTAAAACTCAAAAACTTTTAATTATTAACAATTTAATTAGATCTTCATAATTTTAGTAATTTATTGTTTCAAATGTTACATATTTAATTATATATAAATTTTAATTTGTACAGTAGAACCTGGCTATACCGGCATAGCCGGTGATTTTCAAATATGCTGGAATATGGAGAGTCAGAATAAATACCGTAATTGAAAAATGGGGATTTTCGGACCTGCCAGACTATACGGTTCCTGTTACCATTGCAACGGTCGCGGTCACCATGGGAACGGTTCCGGCTCACTTAGAAACGCTTCTGATAAGTCATTTGTACCCTAGCAATGGTCGCAATCACCATAACAACGGTTCCGAACATCCTAGCAACAGTTCTGATTGGTCCTCGGTACCTATGAAACACTTCTGATTGGTTCCCGGTCCCTTAACAACGGTTTCGGTTCACATGGCAACCGTAAGCAAGGAAGTTTTTCATTAGCAACGGATACAGTGATTCAAGGTAGTTGTAACCATGGTAACGCTTACCGCATCCATAGCAGCCGTGACCCTTTCCTTATCAACCGAAGAAAAAAGTGCTAATCGATCTCTGTATAGTGCCCAGATGTGCTAATCAATACTTTAAAAGTGTTAATCGATAGTGTACATTGTGCCGCATATTTCAAATGTGCTAGCACAGTGTTTTTTTAAGTTAAACATGTGCAAAAGTGTAAAAATCAATACATAAAAATTTTTAAAAGTGCTAGCGTCAAAAATTGATATCATGTGTCTGATGCACATTTTTATTCTCTATCTGAATGTGCAATTAGAAATTTCTTATATTGATTACTTTTTGCTATAATTAACATATTGTGCAAATTTACACAAAATGCACATCGATTTTAAAGATACAAGGAAGTAGAATATCAAAAAAAGTGCTTATGCACTTGAATAGTAACCCATATACGTACATTCAGATTCAATGTTAACATTTTCGAAAAGTGCTGATAAATCAATTTTTTCGAACATTTCTGAAATTCTCAAAAAACTGCTCAAAAATTGGTGCCTAGTGCTTTTTTCGTATATATATATATATGAAATCTCTATGATATATGTATGCTATTTACCATCAAACAATACCTTATGAATCGCCTAATGTACCCCAGCCAAGGCATCAACAATCACAAGTACCTTGGTTACCGTAACCAAGACACATAACCTTTTATTTTACATTTAAAAACGACATGTATTAAACTCTAATTATACTTAAAACGTGTATAGACATTATACATTACATCTGCATAATCATCTAATGTACCTAAGTCTATGCATCACCTATCATGTTAACTTATTGTACTCATCTTGTCAACGAATTGCACAGTTAAAATTTTATAGTATATATCAATATTATATATAATAAAAGTTGTTGTTTACAAGTTTATGAATAAAGACATGTATAAGACAAGTATTTTCAACAAACATTTATTTACATAGCATGTGCAGCTGCAATAAATATGTACAATGTATAATATATACAAGATTTTGAATGAAGATACAACAATATATTTGAAACACAACTTACATAGTTGTAAAAAAATATAGTCAAAAACACGTCTAACAAAATCCTTATAGTTTAAATCTCTCAAACCGGTGATTACAATTTTCCCAGAACCAAAAACATTTACACATATTGGATTGAAACAAGTTAATCTCAAAGAAGGAAACATTTCAGGTTCATAATGATTTGGAGTGGTCTTTTTCAAAAATTGATATTTATGGGCTCATCATAATCACACGTCACTGTAATAGATTGTATACTGACATTGGTGATATTGAATGGTAAAGTGGATGGATCAATTGGTTGTTTACAGCCCATTATTCGACATTTTCCGTTTCGGAAGACTATAGTGGTATACTCCTGGAAGTGTAAAACACATTGGCAAGGTTTAGTAGAAAAATGGAGGTCTTTCAGAAAATCTTGAGTAAATCCTTTATAATTGATATTACGTAGCATTTGTTAAAAGTGAATGTCACTGTATCCATCATAATTCAAATTCCCGTCTTGTGTCTATTTATTAAAAGTAATTCATTAAAAGAAATTAAAAGTGTTTGTTTTATTATATTAAAAGTAATATATAAATAATATTATTATAACATGTTTTGTTTTAATGTATCAAATAAAATAAATATAATAAACGGTATAAGATATCGCGACATCCAGAAATTTTGTCATTATTTCAAAATCCGTTTCAAGCTGGTCCTGCTAAAATGAAGTGGAAGTTAAAAAACTTTAATGAACTTAACCAGGTAACTGAAGAAAAGAAGATTGATGATGAGACAATTAGTGGACCTAACCAATTAACTGAAGAGATAAAGGCTGATCAACCTAAGCTAGTCGAACCGGCCAGATTAAAAGGGCGGCCTAGACTAGTCAGGCTGCCTAGGTTAGTTGGACAACCAATAGTAGCGCAGGCTAGCCTAGGCACTCAGACCACCAAGGATATCGAGGCACCAATTGATGAAGCCTTGGTTAGTCAGGATTACCAAGCTAGTTATTTTCAACCAAAACAAAAAGATACTCCACAAAAATCTTACTCGCCATGGGTTTCTACATCAACAACATATAGAGAATATCAGATTAACTTGTTGAAATATCCAAAATCAATTAAATTGAGGGATTCGGTATATGTTAGAAAGAGCAAATTTAGCTACCATGTAAAGGACATTAGTGATCACAATTACTATCTTTTGAATATTGCCCTACAAGAAGTTGGAACAAGACCAGATGGGAAGCTGAGTGATCATAGAGAACAATATTTTCGATCAGATGATGGATTAAAATTCAGATATTTTATGGGTCATGAAAAACCAACAATGGACTTGTCTAATTATACTATGGCATTTATCAAAATATACATACAAGGTAGAAAAGAAAGAGATGGTAAAAATTATCCAATCTGGAAATTGTCAGAAAATCATTGTATTTAATTGTTGATGCAAGTTTTATTGTTGTGTTAATAAATCTTGTTATATATGTCTCTTTGTTTTAATGCATCAAATAAAATAAATGCAATGAATGTTATGATATATCGCGATATCAAGGTATTTTGTCATTATTTCAAAATCCACTTACGAAAATGGTGAGTTTTTACTTGTGCTTCGCAAATTTATTAATTTGTATTTTCTTAGAATTGTAATTTCTAAAATTACTGTAAATACATATTCAATTCAATTGAGTATTCCATCTGTCCAAGATGTGAAGTTGTATGTCAATCAAGCTTTGAAGAATTTTCCAGTGAACATAACGCCAGGATCCTTTCACCAATTCGAAAAAGAATATATTCAAGCAATACATGTCACAAACGATTCAAGAGAAAATTCCAACGAAAATTCAACAATGTTCATTATACAGATACTGTATGGCAAATGTTCACAATCCGCAAAATTTTCATGATACAATGCAGCGTTACTATGGATATGTGTTCAAAAGATGTGAGTATTACATTTTTCCAGTGTGTAAAAATGTAAGTAGCTTCGACCTCAGTCAATTTTATGAATGTCACAAGGACCATTTGTGTGACTTTTCAAAAAGATCCAAGAAGACTATCTTCCAATCATCAGCGTATCCAGTTCTCACAGCACCAAATGTTTCCAATGTTCCAATTGAGAAGAATGTGTCAAATATCCTAATTGAGAAGAATGTTTCAAATGTTCAAATAGAGAAAAATGTTTCGAATACGGTAAAAGTTCCCTTAAAACATGTAAATGTTACAAATTTTCCAATGGCGATACCTGTTTCAAATGATGCCAAGGCTGCAAATGTTGCATCAAAACGTGCAAATGATACAAATATCATAAATGTTGCATCAAAAAGCTCAAGAGAGAGACCAATTCATAAAACTTCATTGAATAAGAAGGTACGTCAATATTTTATCAAGGCTCCCTAGACTAACCTAGGCAGCTTAGGCAGCAAGGTTACAAGTCTACATGAGTTTCTAGAATATTCCAAGAAGGAAACCATGAAGATTCTACAAGACCACATGGTTGATTTCAAGGCTATCAAAGTCAATCTTAAATTGGAGGCAACATTCAGCAATTTTTATAGAGCCAGCAATTTCAATAGAGCCTTCAAGACGAAAAATAGGCCAATGTTAAAATCAAAATAAGTGACAGTCAAAATGCTCATCTATGAAATTAGTTGAAGATGAGTATCAAAATAAGAAACGCAAAATCACGAATTTTTTTCAAGAACATTGAAAAAAGAAGAAAGTCTCTCGGAATCAGGGGTCGGCACATTTAACGGTTAAATGCCCATTTATACGTTTAGTTTCATAATTTGTAGTAAACGTTAAGCAATCATTAAACACGTTTAACTGTATTTTTCAATATTTATTCTTCTTTGATTAGACATAAAATCTGAGTTTTTGCGGTTCACACAAAACAAATAATTTAAAAATTAATTATGATTTATTACAATAAAATTTAATTTTTAAATAATATTTGATATTCGTCCTACACTGGGAGTTGTCGCGGGTCCAGGGCTGCAGGTTGGACAAAGAGGTTGACTTCTGACTCTAGACCTACATAACAGTTTTTAATAAAATATATTTAAAAGATTATATGTTAGAATTTTATTTTTATAATTATTTTCTTACAGAAATAAATTAAATACATATCGAAAAAAAATATTACAGATTAAAAAATGATCAAAATGTCCTATTTCAATAGTACTCTTTCGTAAAGTAAGGATGAAAAAATAATATAACAGATTTTGCAGTAACTAATTTTTAATATGCAATAATAATTTCATAATAAAAAATCAATATAACAAAAATGGATAATAAAAAATTTCATTGAGAATTAATGGCTTATATATACATTTCCACCATTTTATTATTATTTGTACTTTAGCAAAGCAGTTGCATCATCGATTTGCAACGCGATCACACAATCGGTTGTGCAATATTTAAATGTTATTTACTAAATGTATAAAAACATTTCAAATACATTCCGGAATCGTGCATATTGACAAATTGTTGTCTGTTGATTAAAATTTTTCTTTAAAATCAGAACAAAACATTTAAATTGATTCCAAATAGAATTTCATCAACAGCACAATATTCCACATTTGCATGTAGAAGTATGCATAATAATGAGAGAAAATAACAAAATCATTTCAAACATTTCTCTCAATAACATATACATTTCCGCCATTTTATTATTATTTGTACTTTAGCAAAGCAGTTGCATCATCGATTTGCAACGCGATCACACAATCGGTTGTGCAATATTAAGGGATTAATATTTACTTTCAATAAGAGAAAAGAATCTAAATATATATAATTACTTATAAAATATGATACTTAAAAGTACGTGTAAAATGTTTAATAAGAAGTAAGGTTTTTAAAAGAATACAGTAAAACTTCTCTATAAGGAGTTATTTTGGAACTGCAATTATCAAGGATTACAAAAATTTTTCTGTTTTTTTTCAGAATAAATTTTTGATTTATCATATCAAAATAACGCTTAAATATGATTTTTGATCACGCTCGATGGGGATCCAAAATTGCCTAGTAGCGACTAAACGAGCGTTTGACATCTACAGGGAGAACTGTATATTCCGAAAATTCAGCTACTCACTGATACAAAAAGATGTGTAATCTGCAACTGACTTCCAGAACGCATAAATCGGAGAAGTAAAGGAGGTCTCTTAAAGCACGTTGATGATACTTTGGTAGCTCAGCGACTGCATTGTGATTTAAACTAAAAATGTTGGCACACTCATTTATGGATGTGTCATTCATTGCACCCACAACAGTAAAATCGAATAATTTCAGAGCTCTCAAAATTTTGAAACCAGGTTACTTGCCATTTTCTGATGTGTAGAGCTGCAGTTTGAGAATAGACCGATTCGCAACACTTTTAATTGTACAGGTAGCAGTATCTTGTTGCTTTTGTTTAAGTGAAGCAAGTAAGTCAAACAAATGACACATACAATTAACTGAAGTAGAATTTCTTCCCATGAACTTCTGTCTCAAATCTGTAAAAAGGAGCAATAACGGGCAAAGAAATCAATTTCAGACTGCATGGCACCTTCATTTGTAGACAACAACAAGTGAAGTTGCTGAAGAGCAGCAGGATCAGATTCAATCTCCCTCTCTTGTACCACGAATCAAAGGTAATAACGTCAACATTTTTGAGTGATACTCAACTGATCGAAACTAATTGACCTGAAATGTTATACATGGTTCTGGAGGATGAGTTGATGATTCCACATTTTGATAACGGAGATAAGTTAGAAACCGCACACGTTTACCTTGTTGAGACAAGTCCAACTAACTAATCCCCATCATCAAACGTATTACGCCACTCTTCCCTAATTATGTTCAAGTGACGTGTTTTAGAACATCTTTTTCTCGATTCAGCAATTTCTTTGTACTTTTTCCTTTCTATTAAGAACACAAACATGGGTTTTAGAACTTTTATTTTCAATACAATTTGAACTGTCTTTTTAACAACTCTCAGCAAAGCTTTCGTAATTCGACATCGTTCTAAATTGATAAATTTTAGTTAATGTTTTTTAATAAACAATTATTCGAACAAATTTTTCATTATTTTCAGATTTTATTTTTAAAGTTCTAATTTTGTAATTTTAGCAAAAATATGATCAACATATTAATACTATTTTAAAAATGATGTTATTTAAAGAAAGAACATTTAGAACTTAGTTAAGAGTTATTTACTTATTTAAATTTTTAATATTAAAATTTGAAACGATTTAATATTTTTAAAGATTTTTAAATATCTTATGATGTACTTTAAAATGAAAATTATACCCGAATAATTATTCATCATGAACATCTAAAATGTCAATTTTCCATCTGTGGGGGAGAAACACATTTCCAAATAACAAACTCAACATATAAAATTCAACATACGAATTTCAACATACTAAATTTAAAATATTCCTCACAATAATCATTAAAATTTTAAACAATAAAATTTTGAATAACTATTTTAACAATTTATTTAATTCTCTATTTGCAAAGATAATAAGAATTAATTCATTAATGAATTATGTAGAACACAATGTTATGAAAACCCGAATATATTTAAGGAACGCGATCAATGGAAACGAGATAATGGAAGAAATCAATGGGAAAAGGATGGTAAAAATTACTCGAATCAAAGAAAAAGAAGCTAGCAGACGTACACTAATAGGAAATAGTAGTGGAATTGAATAAATTAGATGATGAATTATCTGGAAGAGAAAACTGTTCGAGACGGGTCTGTGCCGAAGAAACCGATAGAAAAAAAGATTCTGCAAGACAAGATTATCCAAGAAATTACAGGAAATTTGGAGAGGATCAGGGAAACGATGAAGCATGATCACAGGGAGATGTGATCAGTGGGCTTCATTAGAAAATCAATGCCGATTCATGTTTGAGTGTATGTATGAATGTGTATATGACTGTATGTTTGATTGCATGTGTGAAAATATTCCTTTAGAGATCTGTGAATTAGATAGTTTGAATAAAGGAAATTATGAAAATTGTGATAGCATAGATGTAGAAAAAGAAAGAAATAAAAGAAATATTTCAACAGATATTTTGAAAATAACAAAGTTTGACATAAATTATTAGAAATTGAAATGATGGCCAAGTGTTGAATTTCGTTTAAAAAATAAAAATGCTCAGTGTCTATTAGATACAGGCACCCGAGTGAATGTCATTAAAGCACATTTAATCAAAGATATTAAAAATATTCAGATAGAGGAATGCTGGCACAGGCATAACAAGCGTATGCATTTTCGTTTGTGAATTCACCAATGTAAGGAATATTTTAAATTGTTTGAATGTGTGAATGTATTGATACGGTATGTTGGATTCGAGTATGTTGAACTTAGAATGGTGATTCTCCCACCCAGATTGAATTTGGTATTTTTTTAAATTTAAACTGATTGACTGTTCGAACATAATTAAAGTAATAGTTTGATAAGTTAATATTTTTTAAATTAACAATCTAAATTAAGTTTATAATTTTTTAAGAAAAGAAAAACATTTAATAAAATTTAAATTAAAGTCATTTTTAAAAATTTGATAACATTTTTACTATTTTGTGTTTTGATTAAGAAACGATTTAAATTATTATTTTTAATTAATATTTTTAAAAAATAAATATTTTAAAAAAGACTTCGAAAAATAGTTCGAATAATCATGATTCAAATAGAAATAAGAAAACCAATTAGACCGATGTCAAACGGTGAAAGACTTTCTGAGAGTTGTAATGACTCTCAATGTTCTTAATACCCAGTGTAGTCACTTTGATCCATATTTAAAAATAATCTAAATAAAGCTTTTTAACAAATGTTTATTTTTATGAAATTCTGTTTTTTTAAAACAGATATATTTAATTATTACATTTTTAAAATTACACTATATTTGTTTGATATTAAGATTTATGCATTAGGATTATGCCTACACCCATCATATACAATTCTAGATAAGCCACACCTTTCTTCTTGAAGCTTCAAACATTTAACTTTGTTAAATCTCAATACTGAAATTGATCAGTCTATCTCACTTCCATTTACAAATGGAACTAATTACTTTGTTTTGAGCGGCTCTCCAACACTGCAGATTTTCTGCGAAGGTTGCAATATCCATTTCTTTCTGCTGTGGCTCCTTTCGTTAATGATGTGACTTAGTTCAGTTTTGTGATTATTAATCCCGTTATTCTCTCTGCTATCTATTTGTTTAGTAGCATCAGTGATTAATGTGTCTACTCATGGATTGCCAGCCCTAGCTGAGAGCATCCCCTCTCAAATTTAGTTTGGTATCCAGGATCACGACGAGGAAGCATCGAGAGGTTGACGATATGTATCCATATGTATGTCATATCTCTTTTATTTTAAATATACATATCATTTATATTAAAGCTTCTTTGTTTAATATTAAAAGGACTATTTTCAAAGTAAAATTTTTTTTATATTAAAATACTCATAAAATGATCGATTTATATAAAAAATAAGTTAATAGAATTAGTAAATTTTTGATAAGTAATTATTCTACAAATCGAAAAGTTCGAAAAATTTTTTTACAAAAGAAAAAGATATTCGTAAATCGAACCTTAAAAGTAAATCGTAAGCAAATATAATATATTTAATTAGGAGTTTAATTTTTTTTAGGACTTAAAAACTTTAAAGCATATTAAATAAAATTATTAAATTAAAATTTGTCTCCGTATTGTTAAAATTATGAATTGATTATTTGTTACAAAAACAATAAAGATTTCACAATTCGATATTCTTTTCACATGGATAAAAAATGTATCCTTCCTTAAGGAATAATAATGGCTATTACGGGGAAGATTAAAGACATTTTACCGTTGAAATAATATGAATTATTACAATATTTTTAGATATATACTGTGGAAGCGTTAATTTTAATTATTACATTTCTATTTTAATATTATTAATATTACTAATAATAATAGTAAGAAAAATGAAAAAATAAGAAAATTAAAAATAATAATAATAATAAAAATAAAAAAATATTAAAAATAATTAAAATAACTAAAATAATAAAAATAATAAAAATAATAAAAATTTCTATGAAGATTCACTTTTGTCTTTCGCCTTTGGATTTCTTCTCTCAAAATCTTGTTAGTTTATGTGGTAAAGACTGTGAACATTTCCATCTTGATATTATCATACAAAAGATGACAACGGAATTTATATAACATTTTTGAACATTTTATACTGCTCAAAGACCAAATGGTGGTCAAAGGCTAAAAGGATATTCGAAATCACGAGTTAAAAATCATTTTTGTGATTACATCTGAAAAAAATTTTAAAATTATTTATCACTGTAATTATGAAAAAAATTAAAAAAAAGATTCCAAAGACAAATGTATAAAAATGGCAAATTATCAAATGATTATTATAATGCTTATTCGTCACTATAATTAAATAATAATAAAACAAAATTGAAGGTGGGATTTAATTGTATAATAAAAAAATAACAAAATTAACACACAAAAAAAATATAACCTCGTCAAATAATAAAAAACCTGTCCCGATTATAATTACAGAGGGTCCACCACCAGCGACTTCCAAACTGCTATAGCAATTTTAATTCTTTATTAAATTTATCGATTTTTTTATCGTTTATTTTTTTAATAGACTATAATTTAATTAACTTTATATTTTATAAATAAAGAATTGAAGGAGAAAATAAAAGAAATTGAATTGACATTAACTAAACAAATTTTAAAGAAAATGTTATTAAATGATGAAATGAACAAGACTAAAAATAAAAAATGACAGATTGAAACGAATTGAGAAAGAAAACAAAGATTTGAAAGATCAAACAAAATGCTCGAATTCGAGAACAAAAGAATTACCTGAGCAAATCAGTATAAATAATTCGGTGAACAATGAAATGAGTAAATTGAAATTGCAAATGAAAGATATCAGATAAATTAGAGAAATTCATTCTTAATCGACAATAAGTTGGTAGATTTCTTTTTCGATTTACTATTATTTCCCACCTGTAAATATAATTCTTTTAAGATTAATATCTCTCTGCTCCAGCATTAGTGACCATTGAGTATAGGAAAACACCGAAAAATCCACATTACAACTCAAATTTTAGGGTTCATAAAGAAAAACTGGAGGGTGCATTATATGAGCCAACAAAGGAGGACTTCAGTCATAGAAGAAGTTTTATATGGAAACCCTTGTCGAAGAAGGAAATACAAGAAAATTTAATATTTATGGATGCTGAATTCACAGCGGAACAAATCGATAAAACAATAGGTTTGGTGTCCATTGCAACTATAAATATCAAGGGTGAAGAACTGATTAATGCATTCACCACACCCCGACAGAAAATGATATGCACAGGAGAAAGACATCACGGCATTACAGAGCCAATGATGAGAAAATAGAGGGACGAATATGAAGTTATCAAAGAGATCCAGCAACTGTGCTTTGGAAAAATTCTAGTGGGACATTACCTCCAACTAGAATTAAAAGCATTGAACATAAACAAAAAAGGACTATTAAGAATTAGGGATTTATCTGCGACGAGAACATTATATGAAATGGGTCAACAACCCAAAGTAGGTGGTAATCTCTTTAAGTTACAAACACTGGCAAAGAATATCCTCAATAGAAATATTCAAATTCCAGGACGCCACAACGCTTTGGAGTATGCCATAGCGATCAAGGGCATTTATAAGGCAATCGAAACAAATTATATCGATCACAAGATTTTGGAATCCATGGAAGTAGAAACTCAAAAAAGGAAAACAGTTCCGGACTGTAGAATGGTGATCTATAGTAAGAAAAAAGAAGAAAACGAAATCTCGAAGAAGAGTTAAAAATCTTGGAGGTAAATTTGGACCCATTAGTAGATCCCAAAGTGGAATTATTAGAAGAAGTAGATTTAATTGCGACGCTGACGGAAGGCATTTTCGTTCAAGAAGAAGAAAAGGAGAATACTTAAGCAAATTTATTAATCAGTGTTGGAACGCAAACCCACCAAAAGAAACACCTTGAGCGTGGGACTCAAACTTCAACACCAACGGTGGTTGAACAAGCAACACAATTCGCAAACATAACCCCGCAAAATAAAATTGAAGTTATGGGAAGGATCTACAAATTGGAGTCGTTAATTTATCGAGCAGAGACAGGAGAGAGATTAACTCTGGATGGACTTAATTAAAATTTGGACGTTTAATTAATAAACTTTAATAATCTTTAGTTAATAAAAAATTGAAATTAATGTTATTTATTTTTGATGGGTTTGGGGTTGATTGATTGTGCACTTGTAACCTAGACACCATTAGAGTTTGATTTCAGATGTGATATTTTAAATATATATAATCATTATCATTATTAATATTATTTATTTCTATACATCATCATTATTAATATCATTTGATAAAATTTTATAATGGTTATTGTATATCATTATTATTATTATTATTATTCATATTATTATTATAAGTTTTTATTATTTTTATTACGATATCATTCATATTAGTTATAATATTATTATTTATTATTATTATTGCTATTATTTATTATTATTAAGATGATCTATGATTATTGTTATTATTAGTTTTATGTTTATGAATATATAAAGTTTTTTATATATAATAAAGTTTGTTATATATAATAAAGTTTTTTAAAAAAAACAATAAAACAAAATATATGTATTACTTTTTAAAAAAAAATTTATCCTTCTCATCTTCGTCATCGCTGTCCTCGTCGTCATCGGCGGGATCGGTCGTCGCGATCGGTGGCGGGATAGGTGTTTGTGCAAATAAAATTAATATTATTATTAGTAACTTTTACAAAATTTATTGTTATTATTATTATTAATATTATAATTTTATTACAATTATTATTATTAAGATTTAATATTAATATTATTATTATTATTATTATTAATTTTATTATTATTATCTGATATTATAGAACAATGTCTTGAATTGTTCTTTTGAATATTTTTATAATTGTGTCAACTGTTTCAAAATCTGCGAAAATTAAGAAAAGAGAAAATTACAATTTATATTTCCTTTTTTTGAATGTACAAAATTTTATGACAACTAAGCCATTTAAAAGCTTCACCAGATAAGTGAAAAGAAATCAGAAATATGACCAATTGTGAATTAAGGTTAATGTAGATTTAATTAGTACGTGTTTATTAAAAAGTTTGATAATTTAATTATTAAAAAGTTAATAATTTTATAAAAGATATTTAGATTTAAAACCTCAAAAAATAAGTTTTAATAAAATTATTATTATTATTATTACTATTATTATTATTGTTTTTTATTAATAGTTAATGTTGATAGTTATTATTAATAGTTAATTATTACTAATCATTTTATTACAATATTATAATATTAAAATATTTTTAGTATTAGTAGCATTATTATTATTAAAATATTCTTATTATAAAATAATTTTATTATTATTGGTATTATTATTATTATTTGTATTATAAATAGTTATATCGTTATTGTTTATTATTTATTATTATTATTAAATTACAATTATTTATTATTATTATTATTAAAATATTATCATTATAAAATATTTTTAGTATTACTATTATTGATAACTTATTATTATTGTATAAAATATAAAAATAAAATTTTTTTACAAAGAATTATAGATATATAAAAAAATTAACTTACTTACTAGCATAATAAAAAAAGTAATGATATGAATGCTGAAAAAATCCATTTATATCGGCTCATTGTAAATAAAATTTCCACTTTCTGAACATAATGATATGGAAATTCCCAATAAAACTTTAAATTCAGCGACAAAAAAGGGGAAAATAAAATATATCGGGGGGAACTCGGGGATAGGGCGACTTTGATATCGCCGAAAGCGGCTTTGAGTCACCATTCCAAAGGAATAATTTCTCCTGTAATTTTAAAAAAAGGGGAATTAAAAATAAATGAGAATAAGAAAAAAATAGAAAGCATAGGGGCATTCGGGGTGAGCCGACAAAAGCTTCATCACCCTTCAAAAATAATGGAAAATTTTTAAAATAAGAGTCAATAAAAAATAATAATTTTTTTATTAAAAACTAGATTATTATATTCTTGTAGTTATTTTAAATATAAATATTATTATTAATAATATTATTCAGATTATTATTAATAATAATATTCTTTTAGTTATTTTAAATATATATTAATAATACTATTATTATGATTTTTACTTTTTTAAGATTCCTTTAAATATGATTATATTTTTATTATCATTATTACGGATATAATAATAATAATTATTATTATTATTATTATTATTTCTTCTTCTTCTTATTATTATTATAATTATTGTTATAATTAATATTATTATGGTGAATTCATTAATATTATGTAGAGTATTGCTATTACTATTACTATTATTATTATACTTTTATCCTTATTGTTTTACAAATTTTGGGGGATATATTTTAATACTTGTTATATCAGATTACCTCTATTAGCGATTATTTGTTTTTATTATCCTTATGGTTATTATTAGCGTTATCTATATTATTACTTCTAATGATGCTAGTATCACAATCTTTATACCTAATCGATCTTTTTGACTGTAATCTAAATATCGACGACGATATCTTTTCATTAGGGGGAGATTTGTTAGGGTTTCGAAAAATACATATGGACACTTTTGATAAAATTTTATGTAGAAAAATTTAAAATAATTCTTTTGGTAAACTTATTAATTTCAAACAAAATAATATTTAGTTTAACAGAATTTGGAATTTAAAATTAAAAATATTTTAGTCTTTGTTTTATTTTATTAATTTTCAAGGCTGATGAAAACCACTATATAAACAGCAGCAAATTTAGTTTAGTTTGTCCAAAAATTTCTCTTAACAAAAACAAAAACCAAGAAGGCAAGTAAAATTGTTATAAAGAATTATTTTTATTTATTATTCTTTTAAAATATTCTTTTTTTTAAACCATAAGTATCCCGTATGGGAGAAAAAGGTTTATTTTAAAACTAAACTATCGTTCGTTTTGGAGATTCACAGTCTTTACTGTAATCTGTTAACTCATACGAAATATTGATTTGTGTTTGTGTTCTGTCATCAAGAATTGAATTATTATTATTATTTGTGACTTGTCAATTTTTGTTATTTGAAATAAAGTTTCATAAAAGAATTTGTGTTCATTGTTTATATATTTATGTTGGAAGTCCTTATTGATTAATTGGAGTTAGAACAACGATTAAAGATTAAAGAATAAAGATTTGTGTTTAAAAAGTAAATATTTAAGATTAAAGATTTGAATACCCAAAAAAATTCACGTACCATTAGGTAAAGAATACGTTCTTTATTTTGAAAAGTAAAGCTGCGAATAAAACTATGGTAAAACTGAAGATTTCGAACAAATTAACAGAGATATTGATAACTTTTCAATAAATTTAAAAATCATCTAATAAACTTGTATAAAAAATATATATTAATAAATTTGCGTATTTTTTATTTTGTCAAATTTTAGAACTAGAAATAGACCTGCGTGAATGCATAGTAAACTACGGTACTTAGCTGTTGCCCATAGGGTAGTGAATCGTTGACTCTGTGTCGGGGGAAAACCTCAAATAATACAAAATCTTATGATTCTCTCATGTGACTTTGAGTGCAAGAGTGAGAATTTTCAGTTCATGGGCCCGTTTTTGGTTTTTCCTAAGCAAATGACCAATCATGATCTTTTGTACCTTGTTTTTTAAAGCTTTTGGTGTATAAACGCACTCAATAAAACCAGTAAATTGTCAGTTGAATATCTCGCTTTCATCATTATTACTAACATACACTGACACATCAATATTTACTTATGGATTCAAATTATCTATACGTCTTTAGTCTGAGATATTTCGTGCAGTTACGATAATCGTTTTACAATTAATATTTAATCGATGATCAACTAACACATCCATCTGTAACCATACTTTAGTTTTAAAGAAATTTGTTAAGTTAAGAAATTTGTTAATTTTTTGTAAAATTCGCTAAGGTACGTGGACAGATTAAAATTTTTAATCACAGAAGTAGAAACAATAATATGATTAATTATGATACAATCTGATATTTATAAATTAAAGATACAGTAAAACCTCTCAATAAAGTTCCCTATTTATAAGATGTAATTCTCTATAAGGAACAATATTTTTATATTAAAAAAAGAAAATATGTTAAACAATGAGATTAATAAACAATTAAAAACTAACTCTCCATTGTTTTCAACTTTTCTTATAGAGAGGTACTTTTCTCGGTCTTAAATAACTCCATATTCAGGGTTTTACTGTACTTAATAATGTAATTGAGTCCTTTGAACGCTAACTAAATATTATTGATAAATATTGATAATTTAATTATTGCGATTTACATGTTTTTATAAAATTTTAGCAGTAATTAAAATTTTTATTATTTTTGGAAACGGACGTTATGAGACGGAGATTTACAGAAAGAAAACTGACACGGGGTTGTATACAACACCGATCAGTTTCTGTGAATCCAAATGTCATCGAAATATGATTAAAGGTCTTATTTTTCGCTCACGGTCTCTTTCATCTACATGTAAAGGATGTAATGACAGCCTTAATAAATTAAACAAATTATTATATGATGACGGATACTCAAAATCGATAGTGGAGAAATTAACAAAGGAAACTATTGATAAATTAATTGACAAAAAAAGTAATACTAAAATTTTAGATGTTCAAGATCAAGAGCAATCTTGCAACACTAATGATAAAAGTTTGGGAATTGGTTATGTGTTAACTGTGCCATATTCAGAGGGGTTTAAAATAGTTAAAAATTCTATTTTGAAAGCGCTTAATAATGCAATAAGTTTAAAAGTAATATCCCGTACCCAGAAAATTGAAAGCATGTTTGGAAATAAATCTCCAACGCCATTGGTATTGTGTTCGGATCTCATTTACCAATATACATGTAATGGGTGTAACGCCCCATACATTGGAGAGACATCTCGTCATCTCTGTAAGAGAATCCAGGAACACAGTCGCAATGAAGGTGGAAGTAACATTGCAGGACATAGAAGACATTGTAAAGGAGATATAACTTCACAA
>MQRK01224009.1:0-10320 GCA_001938485.1 Girardia tigrina | reverse complement strand
CTCCAATTCTTTGTCTTCAAACTTTTTTGATGGACCTGATCGCTCTTTGTCTTCTGTGTCAAAATCGCCACTTTTAAATCGTGCAAACTACTGCTGACATACTCTAACCTCTGGAGCATATTCAGGATAAGCTTCTGAGAGTAAACGATGTGCTTCTGTTGCACTTTTCATTAAATTAAAGAACAAAAGCAAACCTCCCCGCAAATGCTGTTTTGTTGGAACGTAATTTGACATTTTGACTGTAATAAAAAAATTTGTGTTTACTAAAATTCAATAAAATTGACTATTTACTACATAAATAGATATGAGGTTAGTAACAAATTCGAAATGAGGTAACAAATACGAATATAAGGTTATTTCGTAATAAATACGAAATTAATTAGTTGTACACCTAATAATATGTACTTTTTTAAAAATGTTTAAATTTAATTTTAACCAATTAGATTCTTTATAATTAATAATGTTTATTAACAGATTTTCATTTATTGAAAATAATTAGTATGATTTCAGAAATATATTGATCAAGAAAAATGTTTAATAGTGAATGCGCTTGTGATATTTGGTCGCGTTGCGATTCCATTTTTGCTCATTTTTTGAACCCATTTGTTAAAAATAAAATAATTTAATTAAAATAATTAATTAAGGAAAATTAAAATAAAATTAAATAATTAAAATAAATTAATTCTTAAAAAAAAATTAATTAAGTAAATTAAATTAAATATATATAAGTATATATATATATGTGTGTGTATAAATAAATATACATATGATCATCGCGTTCATATGGTTTTGCGATGATTGCTGTAGCCAATATTGTGACAAATATGAATTCCAGTTTCTCCACAAATACAGTCTCGTCACAGTTTAATTGCCAACAACAAATGACCATGGGTATCGCTACAATTCAGCCAAATATGACAATAGTGCCGCAAACATCATCGAGATTCGTCATTTCACTTTTCGTTTTAAGACGGTTCACCATTTCAATTCTCCTAATTATGTCTTGTTTGGTCTTTATCGAGTCTTTCAATGCGACTATATTATCAATCTCGTCAACTCGGTTTTTATCAGATTTACAGTGTTGAGAATTGCTTCGCAACATTATTCGATTAAAATCGAAAGTTTACAAAAATGACTTTCAGCGATTGTGAGCCTCATTTTTTATTAAATGATTAATTTTCTCTGCATGTAAGTGTGTTTTTTGTGTTGTGTGAATGAATTGTCTGCATGCATGTGTGTAAAAGTTTGAAATGCAAAATATGATTGGAGTGAATTTTTGACCAATCAAGTTGTGTGTGTGTTTTGGTGAGTGTTTGTAAAAAAAATGAATATCACTCACTTTTTAAAAACAAAATAAAAATTTTGATATTGACTTTGAGTAAAATTTATACTCTATTAGATTTGTAAATAAATCAATTTTGAATTTTCATAATGCCAAAAAATATTAATGTAAGTGTGGCAACTGTGGATGCCGAATTACAATTTTCGATTCAATCGAATACAATTGGAAAGAATTTATTTCAACAAATTATAAAAACAATCGGATTACGAGAAGTATGGTACTTCGGTTTGATGTATACTGATGTAAAAGGAAATAATTGTCGGCTTGATCTAGAGAAAAAGGTCGTAAATATTAATGTTGAAAATAAAGATAACATGAAATTTTTCTTCCACGTCAAATTTTATCCAGAAGATGTCACAGAAGAATTAATACAGGAAATCACAATTAAACTGTTTTACTTACAAGTCAGAGAAAGTATTTTAAGAAGTGAAATTTTCTGTCCTCCAGACACAGCCTTATTAATATCATCGTATGCATGTCAAGTGAAATATGGAGATTACGATCCTGAAATTCATAAACCGGGCTTCCTTGCCAAAGAGAGGATTTTACCCGCAAGAATTCTAAATCAGTATAATTGGACATATAGTCAATGGGAAAATAAAATTGTTAAATGGTATTCAGAACATCGAGGAATGTTAAGATGTGAAGCCATGTTAGAATATTTGAAAATTACTCAAGATCTTGAGATGTATGGTGTGAGTTATTTTGAAATTAAAAACAAAAGAGGTTCACAGTTGTTTCTCGGTGTGGATGCTTCAGGTTTAAATATTTATAAACATGGAGACAAACTTACTCCGCAAGAAGGATTTTCCTGGGGAGACATTAGAAATATATCATTTAAAGGAAAACGATTTATAATAAAATCTATCGATAAAAAAGCTACCAGTAAAGAGGATTCATGTTTTGTGTCACAACAGTTCTTAAAAAAAATAACTCGAATCAGTAGCGATGCGATACAACCAGCAGTCTTAACCGGTGAAGATTTTTCTCAAAATCAATCCGATCCGATTTCAAATTCAAATAATAAAAGAACCTCTGCTGAGATACAACAATATTAATAAATGTTGTAAAACTCATATTGATGTTGTTAATATTTATTTTTGACGTTTTTTTAAATAATACAAAATTGCAAATGCGGAAACTCCGCACAGATATTTGAAAATTTAATAATTAATAAAAAATTATCGAAATTAATAGACGTTATTAAGGAAGAATGTTGAGATTGAATGAATATTTCTACATGTTAATGACAAATCACATCATAAAATCGACAAGAAACGGAATAAAGGTCTTGATCTTCTATTGTTATTTCGAGATCATCGCGTCTCACATGTCTAAAAGATGAGTTATATTCAGGCCTATTCTCGTATTGATTGCATTCAGTGTTTTCTTTGTAATTTTCGCTGCAATTATCAATGTCATGAAAATCAACACGATTAAACGGTTATCGTCAATTATGGTGATGATTAACATGATATGCTCGGTTCTATTGGGCACTGACACGCTGGAAATCATGTGCCGTAACGGCCAAATAATCGACGGGACTGACATTGACACTATGCGACCGCGGCACGAAGTACCGCTGTTCTTGTTGAGTTTCAACAGTGAATGTAAAACGGCCCTCATTAGGGCATCAATAGATGGTTGTGTGTTCACAACCACCGATCACAGTGGTTGTTGGAATAACGAGGGTCACCACGAAGACGCACCGCTGAAGCGACGAGAGATGTCGGAAAGTCTCAAAATAGTTTCGTGGATGACGATTCAATGGCCGAAATGGATGATTGCGAACTGACAGCATTTTTTGAGTACGTGATATTTGTATATTGATATATTAAATATCTATATAATATAAATAAATACATTCTCCCGTCTTTGATGCGCCCTGAGGGGATCTTATTCGATAAACAACGCTTCTACTGAGCTTATGCTGCAAAACATAAAATCTAAGTTTCACACTTTTTACTTGAATAAATTTCGTTTGAAAGAGCTAAGTAAATTTTATAAATTTTCCTGTACAGCCAGTTGACATACACTTTAAGAACAATAAAACTAGAGTCACAAGACTTTGATGATTATAAATGTAGGTCTAAGTGTAAATAATCCATAATGATTAACATTCAACCATTGAAGTCACATTCTCTAAATCTATTGATAAAGGGCCGTCTATAAACGACGTCACGCAGGATGGATGAAATGTGACGTCAAATCGAAATACTGAAGTATTTAGTGAAAGAATTTTGTGACTAAATGTGACGAGGGGGGAGGGGGGTCATGCTTTTTGTGCCGAAATGTAACAAAGGGGAGAGGGGTTTGGAAATCTGCTAAAATTGTGTGACGTCATTTATGGACAGCCCCTACTACATCTACCGAAAATTCAATGATGAAATATTTTTTTTTTAAAAATAGGCATATGACCATAAATTGATGTACAGAAATATTATTTTGGTAAGATTTACATTATCTATGAGTGTCACAAGATAAAAGATACAACAATTGCGATAATATATCAAAACTCACTTCATGAATTCTTCCTGATTTTTATTAATAGCGTAAACATTTGACAAAACGGCTGCTAAAGCCACTGCATTTGTTGTTTTATTCTTCGAATGAGAAGGAAATTTTTCTGTAAGAATTTTCAGTTCATTTGTACTAACAAGCATACATGTAAATTCTTCTCGAACTAAATTCCTTAAAGCCGTGGCAGCGGATCTAATCACTTCATTAGTTCCCAAATCGATCAGTTCAACCAAATGTGGTAGTGCTAACTGCAAACGAAACTGAAACGAACATACTCCACCATAAGGTATACATACATGCAACTAAATTAAACTAACTTGAACTTGCATCTCTTTGCTCGGCTCCCAGTCTCCAGCACTTTCGTTTTGAATAACTCCAGCCGCTGCTTTTAAGGTAATTGCATTTGCACTATATGTAAGGATCGGAATTAATACTGTAACTACATATTTCGCGTGAAGTAGTAGTTCAACACCTTTAGGATTCTCGCTCAATGGCACCGAGAGAGGTTTAGATTTATTTCCTTGGTTTTTGGCTAGTAAAATAAAGATTTTTAACTACAAACTATGTGATGATTGTAAAAATTTGTTGTGTTCAACAAACCAAATTCCCCAGAATATTATTAATTAATGAGTTTTAACACTGAATTGTCAAATAATACAATGGAAATGAACACATAACACAAAAGATGTTAAAATAGATTAATTTAAATAAAAGAAGGAAATAATAACCAGAAACAAACGACAATAAATCATCTAAAAAACAAAAAAAATGATAAAATACCGATATTAAAACAGAAAACAATAAAATTTATTGACTTAAAGTTACAAAATTAATAGAGGAAAACATAACGACGAAACGAGGAAACAGAAGATCATAAAAGGAGATCATATTCATTCAAATGACTCAAATTATTACGAAAGTTAGTAAAAAAAAGTATAATAATAAAGGACTCCAACTTATGTTATTCATTTTTACAATTTTGTTAATATTTCTTTATTATTAAAAAAAATATATATTTTGATCTTAAATCAATTTTTGGAACTTTTTTTGACAATATATTCGTTTTTTATTTATTTATTTCACTTTATTTTATCTTAAAACGGTATTATGAGGATTTCAAACAAGTACACCAAGCCTACGGACTACAAGGGATTTCAATCTTATCATATCTCAATTTTTGCAACCGAGAGTCAAAAAAAATGACCAGAAAATCCATGACCCAAATAAAAATTATTACAAAGGTCATTGTAAGGGGTATTAAGGATAAACGTCGATCAAAATAGCAACATTGACGCCTGCGATTACCATCTATTTCCAATTTCGATAATTTCAACTTCAGTCTCAAAAGAGTTAAGGATAAATATGTTTAATGATTTCAGGATTTATTGGAACTAAAATATTTTCACTCTCAAAGACAAAACATTTAGATCATATTGGGTTGGCCAAACAGTCATTGCCTTTTTTACTAAAATATTTATTATCAAAAAATGACATGGATGCACAAATATTTTTACACGATATACTGTCCACTATTTTCAATCACTTTCTTCCACCTTTCCGGTAGTTTCATTATTCCTGATTCATAAAAACCTTTGCCTTTGTCAGCAAAAAAGCCGTCTAGGAACGATTTGATGTCATTATCACTGGCGAATGTTTTTTTTGTTTAAGGAATTCTGCAGTGATGTAAATAAGTGAAAATCCGATGGGGCCAAGTCTGTAGAATACGGTTGGTGCGGCAAAACTTCCCAACCCAGTGATAAGAGTTTCTGGCGAGTGGTCAAACTTGTATGCGGTGTTGTGTTATTATGCTGAATTACAACTCCTTTTCGATTAGCCAATTCAGGACGTTCCTGTTGAATTGAATGAGTCGAATTCTCCAGCTGACCACAATATTTGTCTCAATTTATGGTTTCATTCCTCGGAAGGAGTTTAAAAAACACAATTCCTTTAAAATCCCACCAGACGGAAAACATAACCTTCTTTTGGTGAATTTCTGCTTTTGGGATCGTTTTGGCAGGCTCACCACGTTTTGTCCATGATTGTCGTCGTTCCACATTGTTGTAAACAATCCATTTTTCGTCACCCGTAATCAAGCGCTACAAAAATGGATCACTTTGTTCTTGCTTCAAAAGGGAATCGCAAATGTCTATACGTTTCACCAAATGAATTTCTTTCAGTTTATTTGGTAACCACATATCGAGTTTACTGACGAATTCAAGTTTCTTTAAATGACTTCCAACACTTGATTTTGATATTTCCAGAGTTTCTGCAATTTCTCTTGTCGTCATACGTGGATTATATTTGATCAGTACTGTTATTTTGTCGTCATCAACTTCAACTGGTCGACCGGAACGTGGTGCGTCTTTCACATGAAATTTTTCACAACGAAATTTAGAAAACCAGTTTTGACACTGTCGAAGTTTTAAGGAGTCACTACCATATACAAAACATATCTTCTTATGAGCTTGCAAAGTGGTTTTCCCTTTGCGAAAATAATGCAACAAAACATGACGAATATGCTCATTTTGATTTTCCATTTCGAATTGACGGTAAAGTAATAAATTAAAACAAAATCAATTAATATTTTGTATAAACATAGTCTGAAAATTAAGGTTTCAGAATATATAATTGAATTTAAATTTTATCACATCGTTTTTTATTTTCAAGTTTTTTATTAGGACGTACTCAAAAACTCAATGACTTTTTGGTCAAACCAATAATATGACGAAACACCCAGTAAAAAACCTTCTGGAGAAAATCTAAGATAAAAACAAAATTTTCAAACCTTTATTAGAATTAATATTTTTTATTACAATTGCACTCTAATTCCTTCACTTGCAATGTCACGTATAGCGCTGCTAACAATTGTGAGAACCTTTAAAATTGAATCAACAAACATCCTTTTGAGAGTTTTATAAGGATAGCAGGCCAATATGTGAGTCTTGTAATGTTTATTCCTTTTGAGAAGCTCAATAGATTTCAAAATTGTTAATTGAAAACTTTCGACATTGGACTGAAAACTTCTGTGCCATCTTTTTATCGAATAATTTATTTTTGATACTTTATCTCTATCAAATTGATCTTTAAACATATTTCACAAATTAATTAGATAAGGGAGTATCCGTCATTCAAGGCACTAAGATCTTGAGATATAAAATTCTTTAAAATAATCTGCAACTACAGTGAGGTCCTTTTATTAATAACAAGTATTCATTTATTAATAAATGTTTAAATTATTTTATTTAATAATCCTAAAATAATCATTCGATATAGAAATCTATCGAAATAAATATAAATTATGGAAGAAAACCAAGAACAATTTGTGCGGATCTATCGCAATCCAAAAGGTTTATATCCGGTAAATCCGTTTCTCGAAGAATATCCAAAGTGAATCTAAACCGAAAGACGAGACATTACTCGACTGGTCTCAATGTCACATGCCTAAACAGAGTAATTGAGATGGTTACACGGGCACCACTGGCTGCTTGCCGGAACCGCCTTTACTGTCGTCAGTCATAATGTTACTTTCTGTCGTTGTCCGGCTTTAGTGTCTGGAAAAAATATCCTAAACTGAATAGAAGAAGACTGCTTAGAGAATCCGGGCCGGAAATTCCTTTTGATTAATGTCAAATGTGAGTATTATCCAGTCCGGAAGTAATGACTCGAGTGATTTCTAGAATGGTTCTTTCGATCAGAGATGACATACCGGATTCTTGACAATGGAGATTCGGTAAGAGAAACTAAAATTGCTTTTAACACTCGTGTTTCAATGAAAATAAATATATTTTTAATTACTTTTTTTTCCTAACGTTTTGTTTATAAAAAAGATATTTCGTGTGGAAATTTACGATTTTCAGCGTTTTTTCACTTTGTCTGGGCTAATATGTATTGTGGAAGCGAGCTGATAAGATCTAAGGGTCTTACCAACTCGATTACACAACAACGTATTTGACACTACGAAATAAAATAAAACAGAACAAAATATCCAATAAGCAAAATTATAATGTTATACAACGATTAGAACGGAAAGATGGGGTACGGATGCAGAAATCACGAAAGGAAAAGAGAGGTTGAATAAATAACGCCAACCAAATACAAAATAGTTACCGTCCAGATCAAATATTCGTTACTGAACAAAGAATGTGTCTCGAATCGATTCGGACAATATTTCGGTGGATCTGTTGAGGATTGCTGGGAAATGTCCTTTGATTGTAAAATCAAACTCGAAATATTAGATGGGAAGTAGGTTTCCCAACTGATAATTGACCAATTACGAATAAAAGGGTGATGTTCCCGTCGTTGAGATTATGTCAATTAAACCAACGATTTAATTGATGGTTGTAGTCCAACGGGGAATTAATTTCGACGGTTGTTAATGATACCGACAAATAGCAATTTTTTAATTCGTATTACTATAGTAATCTTTTTTTATCTTCAATTTTTAATTTTTAATCGATATTTCGATTTTATCATTATTTTACTTTAAATGTAAAATTTCCAACAACGACCAAAATTGGAAATTTGATTTTTTTCTCGTAAAATTCAGACAACTAGTTTTCGATGAATTCTCATTTACTGGTCGTTCTAATTTTACCAAAGCATTTATTTTTTACTGTATTCCATTTTCGATATTTATTTTACTTCATCAATTATCACACAACTACCGTCAATTTCAGTCACACATAAATCTCTAGCAAAGCGATTGGTTTTGATTGTAATCGACGGATTACGGGCCAATAAGTTATACGAAATTACGGCTGAAAGATTGTCTTAGTTTGTCTTAACAATGTTTTATGATTTACTTTTGATAAAATGATAGACACATATAATTATATGTTCGAAGCTATATGTGAAATAAGACCAGCTTTTCAGTCTGATGTCTTTTCAATTGCTGAAATAAATGAAATTACATGCATTTTCTATAGTGCAAATACTTCAGTGGCTTTTCATCTTGTCAAAAAAAACAAAAATCAAAAATAAAAATCACATAATAAAAAAAATAATCAATGCGTACACAAATAAAAAAGAATCATAAACTCGCTACACACTGTCAAAAAAAAACAAATGGCACACATGCAAACAAGCCGGTGGAAAAAAAACTTATAAAAAAATAATCAAATTTGAAATGATTAATAAAAAAAAGTGGTTGATACACTACACTAGCCCCCGCGCAGTTTAAGTGGAACTCAAATTTTAAACTAATTGGTGTTGGTAGAGTCTTAGTTTGATTGTGTCTATTGTATTTTGATTGATATGTTTGTAGTCTATTTTGTTTTGTGGTTTTGGGGAACAGAAAATTATTCTTTTCTTGTTTAATAATGTAGTTGAGTCGTCTTTTTCTATGATAAACGAATTTTTCTGTTGTCCAATGATTTTAAATTTGCCAATTATTTTGTCGTTTGAGCGGTCTCTGATAAGAGCGAATATATCTGAATATTCGTTGTTCTCTGGCTTTTCTTTTAATCTTTTTTCTTGTTCGTTTATGTTTCTGTCATTAATTTTGCTATTACGTTTTTGTTTTTGTCTCTTCTCTCGTTTTGTTCTCTTGTTTCTAAGTTGTTTTGTTTGGTAGTAGTTTCATTTTTTGAGTCTTTCTCGATTAATTTAGCTCTGCTTAAGTTGACATATTTGTCGCAACCATTTATGTTTACGAGTGCTGTATTATTTATTATCAGTTTAACTTTGTACGGTCCGTCATATTTGTTTTCGAAAGCTTTGGTGAACGGTTTTTTAATATAAGCTTCTAAATTTTCTGTTATTTTTGATTTAATCGGAGCTTTGATGAATTCGTCGTTGTGTGTGATTTTGTAATTGTTTTTCTCGGTTAGTTTCATTAGCGGTGATTCATTTGAACTTGTAGATGTTCTTAGTCGTAGTGCTAGTAGTGCTTGGTTGAGGTTGTCTAACCAGTTTTTGTCGTTACCAAGTGTGTTCAGTGTTTCTTTCAGCGTTCGGTGAAATCTTTCAATCTTGCCGTTACTTTGTGGATTGTAGGCTGTTGTTCTTGATTTTTTGATTGTGTTTTCTTTGCAGAGATGTTTAAAGATTTCTGATTCAAATTGTCCGCCACGATCGGTTATTACACGTTTGGGCGGTCCGTATCTTGATATCCATTGTTCGTTGAAGATTTTTGACACTTTTTCGGCTGATATTTCTTTAGTTGGAAATACTTCGAACCAATTAGTTGCTCTGTCGATCATTGTGATTAGGTATTTCTTGTTTTTATTGTTTGGAAGGGGTCCAACTATGTCTAAATGTACTGTTTCGAGTTTGTCACTTTTTTCGTATTTTAATTATTTTATTTTCGCATGTTGTGTAATTTTATTCAGGTTGCAATTATTGCAACTTTTGACCCAATTTTTAATGTCATTCCTCATTCCCGGCCAACAAACTTCTAGGTGTAGCATATCGTAAGTTGTGTGAATTCCGTAGTGTCCCAGTTCGTGGATTGTTTCGAA